>CAUYON010030022.1:0-15025 GCA_963573935.1 Arctocebus calabarensis
CGGGTTCGAATCCAGCCCGGTCCTGCCAAACAACAATGACGGCTGCAACCAGAAAATGGCCAGGTGTTGTGGCAGGCGCCTGTAGTCCCAGCTACTTGGGAGGCGGAGACAAGAGACTCGCTTGAGCCCAGGAATTGGAGGGTTTTGTGAGCTGTGATGCCACAGCACTCTATCCAGGGTGATAGTTTGAGGCTCTGTCTCAAAAAAAAAAAAAAAAAAGATTTTACTGTCTTTTCTTCTAGTCGTTAAAAAATTTATACTTTTTTATGGCTCAGCACCTGTGGCTCATTCGGCTAAAGCGCCAGCCATGTACACCTGAGCTGGCGGGTTCGAATCCAGCCCTGGCCCGCCAAACAACGATGACAGCTGCAACCAAAAAATGGCTGGGCGTTGTGGTGGGCGCCTGTAATCCCAGCTATTTGGAAGGCAAAGGCAGGAGACTCACTTGAGCCCAGAAATTGGAGGTTGCTGTGAGCTGTGATGCCACGGCACTCTCTCCAGAGTGACAGCTTGAGGCTCTGTCTCAAAAAAAAAAAAAAAGTTATACCTTTTTAAATACATGTGCATGTATAACCAAATTAGTATAATGGTATATATACTGTTTTATAACCAGATTTTTCATTTAAAGTATGTCATGAAGATCTTTCTGTGTCACTAGATATTTTACAGAAGAGATTATAATGGTAGTTCATGGGTTAAAAATGGACCACAGACTTGTTTCTAAAACAATATTCAAATTTTTTTAAAAAAGGATGTCACTCACACTTTCCGGCTTCTCTTGAAAAATTGGATTTGAAAACACTGAATGCATATTTCTACATGCAACAATTAGTTGACGCTAAGTATGGGTGCCACATTTAGATAACTTAGGTTTTCCCCATTTTTTCTAGTCATTTTAACTTGGAACTTCACTTTTCTGTCTCACATTTTAATGTCTTTATAGTGTTTCATCTAATAGATGAGCCACAATTTACCTATCATTTTCATGTTGTTGGTCATTTGGATTATTTCTGATGTTTATGCCTAAAAAAATAATAATCACTGAAACTTGTTTTCTTGATGTTTACTAACAATTAACCAAAGAGTGTGCAGATTAGAAAGTTAGTCTCAACAGAAACCTTTCCAAACCAGACCTTAGAATGTAGTAGTTGCATCCATTTGCCTACACATTAAAACAAGATTTAATGGGAGGGATGGGGATGAGGTCTCAGTGTGTGACATATCTTGTACCCTCAATGAATCCTCAATTAAAAAAAAAAAAAAATATATATATATATCTCATGAAACTACCCTATAAATTAAATACATTTATGAAATGCTTGCCATAGAGTAGACACTCAAATGTTAATCTATATCTGTTTTCTGCCCTCCTCCCAAGAAAATTTTAACATTAAAAAAAAAAAAAAAGGGTGGTGCCTGTGGCTCAGCGAGTAGGACGCTGGCCCCATATACTGAGAGTGGCAGGTTCAACCCAGCCCCGGCCTAACGGCAACAACAAAAATTAGCCAGGCGTTGTGGCGGGTGCCTCTAGTCCCAGCTACTCAGGAGGCTGAGGCAAGGGATGGCCTAATCCCAAGAGCTGGAGGTTGCTGTGAGCTATGACGCTATGGCACTCTACTGAGGGCAATAAAATGAGATTCTGTCTCTAAAAAAAAAAAGATAAGATTTAAATAACTCATACAAAAAATTATGACCAAAATTATCAGTGACAAAAATAGAGATAAGCCAGCTTAATAATTTATTGTTTTGGAAAAATAGATTAAAAAAAAATTTTTTTTAAGCTAATAGGCCAAGCTCTATACTATGGTGGTAGGAGTGAGCAGTCTGCATATTAAAGGATCACTGTCAAAAATATATCTGTTCTGCCTCAGCACCTGTAGCTCAGCAGCTAGGGTGCCAGCCACATATACCGGAGCTGGTGGGTTTGAATCCAGCCTGGGCCTGCCAACAACAATGACAACTACGACCAAAAAATAGCCGGGCATTGTGGCAGGCGCCTGTATTTCCAGCTACTTGGGAGGCTGAGGCAAGAGAATAACTTAAACCCAAGAGTTTGAGGTTGCTATGAGCTGTGATGCCACAGCACTCTACCAAGGGCGACATAGTGAGACTTAGTCTCAAAAATATATATATATTTATAAATATATATATATAACTGTTATAATATATATATGTATCTGTTCTACCCCATGTATAAATAAAAGGCAGCTATTATTTCCAGCTACCATTTAAAAAATCATACGAGGTTGGAATGGAATCCTGACAACCTAAAACAACAATGTATAATAACTGAAGAGAAGATGAAAAAAACTAGAGCAGAAAAATTAAAATTGGATTTACTAAACAGCAATGAGAAGTATATTTTGATTGCTTACTGTCCACCAAGTAGAAAGAGATACAGAAAAACAGATTAAAAATTGTTAACAGATAATAATAAAGAGATATAGAAAAAATGGAAAGGAAAAAACTATAATGAAAGAGAAATGAGAAAGATAAGGGGGGATGTTAAGTAATTAATATTAATTGTAATTTAAAGGCTTTCCTTTGCCAGGCTATGCCTCTAGAAACTGTTTGCATCTTTCCTTGTAAGTGGGGAAGGAACCTGAGGGAAATTTGGAGAAGATAGAAACACAGCGGCTGAAGAAGAAGCAGGAGTTAAAATATCTATCACATAATAGCCGTTGATTTCTTGGACTATACACTAATGTGAATCTGTGTATGTCTTTTCTTCTCTCACATTTCAGTTTAATGATGAGAAAAAATTGATGAACTTTCATCAGAATCTTCAGGATATCACAGAAGATCAACTCAGTTTGGCCTCAATTCACTATATGCGATCTCACTACCAAGAAGCCATTGATATATATAAGCGTATACTATTAGATAACAGGTCTGTATTCTTTTACGCCTACTTGACTCTCTTTCATTTTGTGAGTTTCTTCTGTAACTAGTTTGGCTGAGGACCTAGTGTCCTTTGGATCTAGTACCAGCATTTGCTCACATCTGTTTATTTGATAAACTGGTGAGATTAAGAGCTCCTTAGATATTGTCTGTATCAGGCTTTCTCTATATTTTTTGCATTATCACCCTTCTAAGGAGACTTGTTAAACATTTTCACTCCTAATTGCTCTCCCATGAAATTTTAATATGCAGATATATGCACATATATTAATATATGGTATATCTGTTTATGTACTATACACCGTACATGTGTGCTTTACTCATAAAATGGCTGCATTTTTTTCATCTCCGCATATGAGACAATTTTTGCCAGGTGATACAGGCCCTTTTGAAAATGCATGGTCTAGATGTGTTGTAATTACATTATAGGTAACTTACTCACAAAATTAGAAACAAACCATTCTGAAGAATCAACGTTCTAACTTTATCACCTGAACATTTGACCTCCCTCTCCCACCACAGAAATGTTTCATCCCACTTCCTTCTCACCTCTCTCGCATTACCTTCCTAGTCTCCTGCCTGTTCCCAGTTCCAGCACCAAACCTGCTTGCCTTTTCTGTCCCATCTTCTGTGTGATGTGTGCTTATTTGTGTTTATGTTCACTTACAGAATATACTAGTTTTTTGGTATGAACTATATGACCTTTTCCCTTTCTTCTCTCATTGCCATCTTTTACTATATTTATATCAAACCACCCCAACCAAATATTATAATGAAAAAAAGATCACACTTATTATAATATCTTGCCTTCTTTTTTCACAAGGCAAATTCATAATCTATCCTCTTTGCCTTGTTGTCCATTTGAGCTTTATAGTTGACAATATTCTTCTTAAGTAAACTTAAATCGTTAACCCCTAATTATTTTATCTAATAGGGAATACCTTGCCCTGAATGTTTATGTGGCACTCTGCTACTATAAGTTGGATTACTATGATGTGTCTCAAGAAGTTTTGGCTGTTTACCTTCAGCAGATTCCTGATAGCACCATCGCACTCAATCTTAAGGCCTGTAATCATTTTCGCCTTTATAATGGCAAAGCAGCCGAGGTAGTGATGTGCTTTTAAATTACTTAAGTCCAGTTTGAATTACTTTATACTCTTCAAGTTATTTATGAAACTCTATTATTTGTATAACTCTTGGTTAATATCCCTTTGTCATTGCCAGTGTGCTTCTATAAAAACCTATTAAAATTATATAAATATGTATGTTTACCAGGTATTCTAAAAAGAATATTATGTCAGCTTGGCGCCTGTGGCTCAAGCAGCTAAGGCGCCAGCCACATACTCCTGAGCTGGTGAGTTAGAATCCAGCCCAGGCCCATCAAACAACAATGATGGCTGCAACCAAGAAATAGCCAGGCATTGTGACAGGTGCCTGTAGTCCCAGCTACTTGGGAGGCGGAGGCAGGAGAATTGCTTGAGCCCAGGAGTTTGAGGTTGCTGTGAGCTGTGGTGCCATGGCACTCTACCTAGGGCAACAGTTTGAGGCTCTGTCTCAAAAGAAAAAAAAAGAATATCGTGTCATGTCTAATCAATTATGGATGATTTTACTGAGCTGCCTTACATTAACTTAAATATGTTTAAGATCAAATGCTGGGCCAGGCTCGGTGGCACACACCTATAATCCTACCACACTGGGGGGCTGAGGCAGGTGGATTGCCTGAGTTCAGGAGTTCGAGACCAGCCTGACCAAGAGCAAGACCCCCCCTTCTCTGAAAATAGCTGGGTGTTGTGGCAGACTCCTAAAGTCCCAGCTACTTGAGAGTCTGAGACAAGAGGATTACTTGAGCCTAGGAGTTTGAGGTTGCTGGGAGCGATAACACTACGGCACTCTACTAACAGCAACAAAGTAAAGACTCTGTCTCAAAAGAAAAAAACAAAAAAAGACTAAATGCTTCAGGTGGTGCCTGTGGCTCAAGGAGTAGGGCGCCAGCCTCATATATTGGAGATGGTAGGTTCAAACCCGGCCCCAGCCAAAAACTATAAAAAAAGAAAAAAAGAGAGAGACTAAATGTTTCCACTTCTTCCTTTAAAGTATATAGTGTTGGCTCGGTGCCTGTGGCTCAACAGGCTAAGGCGCCAGCCACGTACACCTGAGCTGGCGAGTTCGAATCCAGCCCGGGCCTGCAAAACAATGGCTGCAACCAAAAAATGGTTGGGCGCTATGGCAGGCGCCTATAGTCCCAGCTACTTGGGAGGCGGAGACAAGAGACTCGCTTGAGCCCAGGAATTGGGGGTTGCTGTGAGCTGTGATGCCACAGCACTCTGTCCAGGGTGACAGCTTGAGGCTCTGTCTCAAAAAATAAATAAATAAATAAATAAATAAATAAATAAATAAATAAAGTATATAGCGTCTGTGGCTCTGTGGTTGAATGTTACCAATATATACCCAGTAAACCACATGAGAAGCCTGGGATATCCATTGTTCTCTTCTTCATCGCCATTAATCATCCACCAGTTCCTATCAGTGTTCTAGATAATCTCTTTTATCTATTCCTTCTTTTTCCCTACTGTTGCTCTAATCCAGGAGTTCCTCACCTCTTATTTTGGCTCTTTAAATAATTTTCCTACCTCTACTAAGTCTTGTACTCTCCAATACAGCCACTGAATTTGTTATACATGCTATGCTGTCTTACCATTGTAGCTTTGCATATATCATGCTCACTCCTGGAATGATTTCCTTCTTTCTCTGCTTGGTATACTTCAACTTCTCCTTTAAGGTCACCCCCAAGGGGCAAATATAGTAGACATTTTGTAAATATTTTGAAATTGGTAACTCATAGGTACTACACAGAACACTTTCAGTCTATTATTTAATTTCCCTGACAAGCCTGGGGATAGATGATATTATAGTTCTCACTTTAATTGAAACTGAGAGAGCATGGGAGGAGATACATTACCACCTCCTTTTATTTTATTTAACATACTTTAAATAATGTAATTTCAATAACTTTTTAGATAATAGTACTATTTTACATCTACACACATGCATGTGTATACATGTATACACCCAAAAGTGATTTCAGTGGGAGGAGAAAAGGAAACTTAAACCAGCAAGTTAACTTTGTCAAAGCAAACTTTGTAGAGAAAATATATAGCAAGGAGCACTGTTAGCCCACTTTACACTGACAGATTAACCCCTAAGTGAAGCAGTCTCAGTTGTGCAGGAGCCAGGTGTAGTGTGGGAAGCTCATGTCCTTAGGGTATGCCTGGATTCATAATCCACAGCTCATGTAGATAAAGGTGGTCAGTTATAGCAAAACAAATGACCATCAGTTACATTTCTTAACATGTAATTGAGTAGTCCACGTAGATATTACATAAAATATACTCTTGGGATGATAGTCCTTTCAACTGAAGAGCCCATAAGTCTACCTAGTTAATGCTTCCAGCATCAGTGGTTGAATAGCAGGCTGCATTTCCAGCTTAGTCTCTTCAGAGTTCTCATAGTTTGGTAAGAACAAATAAAAGAAATAGATTCTTGCCATTCTACCTTGAGTCAATCTTGGGGACTTTGCCAATTTAGGTAGAAGGTGCAAGCTGTTAAATGTTTGTTTTCACTGCACATGTCCTTTGCATGGTCTGGCATGGGTAACATGGTTAACCAACATTTTGTATATCTAGAAATATCCAAGTTGACACTGGACTGTACTTCCCAACCCCAGAAGGCATGGTTTTCTCTATAAATTGTGTGAGCACAATTTGCATATTGATTTTATAATGTACTCTTTAAAGCAGCAGTCAATTGAGTCAAGTCACAAAGCAGGATGTAGAGCAATTGCTGAAATTTGGTGTCTTGGTGAAAGGGGGTTGAGACTTAATGGGCATCACCCCAAACAGCAGGAGTGCTTATCTGTTTTATTATTATTATTAAATCATAGCTGTGTACATTAGTGCTATCATGGGGTACAATGTGCTGGCTTCATATAGAACCTGAAATATTTTCATCCAACTGACCTAACCTTCATGGGAATTTCTTGGTTATTGTATGAAAACATTACTTATGGTGCATCTTAGAAAGGTACAGGTGAAACTTACTAAATGCAGCATACAAATGTTTTCATACAGGAGTGCTTATCTTTTAAAGGTTTTATGTAGGGTAGAAGTGGGAGAGTGTTACTTTGGCGTACTAGCAACTATTGCCAGGTATGTTCTAGCTGGCTTACTGCTGAGACTGTTCTGTCAGTTTATGGTTTAGCTCCCCAGAGCGATTGTATCCACTAGTTCCTCATTCTTCTGGCTGGATCTCAGAAGTGGTGGTTTCAGCAGTAGTCACTGAACAGCCAAGATAGAGTGCCTTGTGCCCAAAATGGGGTGGCGTGTGCTTGCTCTGTTTTTGGAGTTCCTCTGACCAACCTATCATATACTCCAGCAGTAGCAGTCTCTGTCACACATTCTCAAACTCTTGGGCTTGAGCAATCCTCTTGCCTCAGCCTCCCAAGTAGATGGGACTATAAGCATGCACCACCTTACCCAGTTAGTTCTCCTAATTGTTTAGTAGAGACAGGATCTTGCTGTGGCTAAGGCTGGTTTCAAGCTCCTGAGCTCAAGCAGTCCACCTACCTCAGCCTTTCAGAGTACTAGGATTACAGGCATGAGCCACTGCACCCAGCCAAGATCAGGCATTTTTTATTAATTTGTATAGTGGAGTCTATATGAGGTTAGACAATTACATCTGTGAACTTATCCTAGAAAAAGTACTACATGCCTCATTGCTGTATACCACTGTGGTCACGTTTAGGGTACTCCTCTTGGGAAGCTATGCACTGATGCCAGTGCCTAGTCTACTTTCAAAGCAATCTTAGAACTTTTTCTGGAATGGCTATCAGAGCTGTCCTTGCATAAGGTCTGACAGTTAAGGTTGTTAACTCATCCTATAAAAGGTGCTACATATGCCTTGGGGCTAGTGCTCAGTGGATAGGGCGCTGGCCACATGCACTGGATCTGGTGGGTTTGAACCCAGCCAGGGCCTGCTAAACAACGGCAACAATACCAAAAAAAAAAAAAAAATCTGGGTGCTATGGTCAAAAGTGACCATAGCAATAAGGTATGTGGCACTCTTTCTAGGACGAGTATGCAAACTTAATTGTCAGGCCTCCAATTATATGATTCGATCTCTCACAAACAACAGTAACATTCTGCTCTTTTATGGTAAGCTTGAAGTAATTTTTAATAGTTTCTTTTTGTTTGTTTGTTTTTTTGAGACAGAGTTTCAGTATGTCACCCTTGGTAGAGTGCTGTGGTGTCACGGCTCATAGCAACCTCCAACTTTTGGGCTTAAGTGATTCTCTTGCCTCCATCTCCCAAGTAGCTTGGACTACAGGCTCCTGCCACAATGCTTGGCTATTTTTTGGTTGCAGTTATCATTGATTTTTAGCTGGTCTGGACTGGGTTCTAACCTGCCAGCCTTGGTGTATGTGGCTGGCACTGTAACCACTATGCTATGGGTGCTGAGCTGTGATTTGTAATGATTGATTTAATTCTTAAAATACTTTGAATAACTTGTCTAAGGTTATACAGCTAACATAAGTTATAAATTCAAGTTTCAAACCTTTGTCTCTAAAGCTCATAGACTTCATTACTAAAATGTATTGCAAATTTAGGTGTTCTTAATAGACACAGACACATGCACACACACAAACATATCTTTATGGTTTTCTTTTCTTTGTTTCTTCATTTTTTTTAAATGGGGCTACTGTGTAGCCCAGGCTGATGTCAAACTCCTGAGTTCAAGCAGTCCTCCCACCTCAGCCTTCTGAGAAACAGGGACTACAAGTGTGCTCTCCCACACTTAGCTTGGGACGGTATCTTTTGACATTCATGTCCTAGGATCTGGCACAACGCATGCCCAAAGTTGATGCCAACTATGTTTTTGTTGAAAAAGAAATTAAAATTTTGGCTGTCAAATTAAAGAGAATCATGTTTTAAGAGGAAGGAGATGCCAAAGAAGTCAACAAATGTGAAGACTGAGGAAAGGCCATTGGATTGCATTACTAGGATTTCCTACGCTGATTAGAATATCATTATTATTGGCCCTTGAAGCTAGTTTGCTAAGAGATAAGGAATAAGTAAAGTAGTACCTAGACTAAGATTTTTTTTTTTTTTTTGAGACAGAGTCTCAAGCTGTCACCCTGGGTAGAGTGTTGTGGCGTCACAGTGCACAGCAACCTCAAACTCCTGCACTTAAGCGATTCTCCCGCCTCAGTCTCCCAAGTAGCTGGGACTACAGGTGCCTGCCACAACACCTGGCTATTTTTTGGTTGTAGTTGTCATTCTTGTTCGGCAGGCCCAGGCTGGATGTGAACCCACCAGCTCTGGTGTATGTGGCTGGTGCCCTAACCACTTGAGCTACAAGCGCCGAGCCAAGACTAGGAATTCTTGTAGAGGATATGGCAGAAGGAATAATGAGTAAAAGATGAAGCAATAGAGGCAATGAATATAGGATGCTGATAAAAGGGATGAGAAAGGCTCAGTGCCTGTGGCTCAAGTGGCTAAGGCGCCAGCCACGTACACCTGAGCTGGTGGGTTTGTATCCAGCCCGGGCCCGCCAAACAATGACTCTGCAACCAAAAAATGGCCGGGTGTTGTGGCGGGCGCCTAGAGACCCAGCTACTTGGGAGGCAGAGGCAGGAGACTCGCTTGAACCCAGGAATTGGAGGTTACTGTGAGCTGTGATGCCACAGCACTCTCTCCAGGGTGACAGCTTAAGGCAAAAAAAAAAAAAGGGATGAGAAAGCTGCTGGTTTCAGAGGATAAAGAATTGAAGAACTTTTCCCCCCAAACTGAGACATCATCTAGGGTAGTGATTATGGAGTAGAACTTGGAATAAGATAGACCCAAATTTCAGTCCTCGTATAGTAGTTATGTGACTTTAGGTGAAATGCTTAAACCTTCTTAAGTCTCATCTATAAAAACAGGGAAAATAATAGTACTGACTCTTCATAGGTTGTTGTGAAGAATAAATGATATAATCTATGTAAAGTCCTTAAGTTTATATATGTAGTAAACTCTGTTAATATTAGCAATTATCAAAGATTTTATAGGCAGAAACAGTCAAATGTATCTTTTTATTTTAGTGATTTATCTTGTTTAGGAAGTCATTTCCTAGCCAAGATTGTGTTCTCTGAAATTAACTTCTAAACACCTATTTTGCTTTCAAACCAGGTATTTAAACCCTATAATTATATTACATTTAAAAGTATTAATTTTGGCAGCACCCATAGCTCATTGGGTGGGACACTGGCCACATACAACCAGGCTGGCGGGTTTGAACCCAGCCTGGGCCAGCTAAACAACAATGACAACTACAACAACAAAAAATAGCCAGGCATTGTGGCACACACCTGTAGGCCCAAGTTGCTTGGGAGGCTTAGGCAAGAGAATCTCTTAAGCCCAGGAGTTTGAGGTTGCTGTGAACTGTAATGCCACAGCACTCTACCAAGGGTGACATAGTGAGACTGTCTCAAAAAAATACATATATAAATAAATAAATGGATTGATTTCTCTAAGTAAATGAAAGAGATTAGTAAATTGGAAAAGTCAAAATCTTAATAAATTCTTTAAAAATAAAAAATTTTTGAACGTGAAGGGTTTTCACGTGGAATATTTCTTATATCATTTCTAGCACAGGTATCATGTTTTTAGAAAGGTCATTTTCACTCTAACATAGATATGATGATGTATATCTTCTGTTTTTAGTTTTATTTTTAAACAGCTTTAATTCATACAATTCACTCTTTTAAAGCGTACATTTGATTTGTTTTTTTAGTATATTCATAGGTTATGTGCAACTGTCACCATAATTTTAGGATATTTATTTCATCATCTCAAAAATAAATGCTATCAGCCCCTACTTCCCTGCTTCCCAGTATTTAACAACCACTAATCTACTTTCTGTCTATATATTTGCCTACTTTGGACACTTCATGTAAATGGAATCTTAAAATGTGGTCTTTTGTGACTGGCATCTTTTACTTAGCATGTTCATCATGTTGGAGACTTTATTAGAACTTCCTTCATTTTTATGACCAAATAATCTTGCATTGTATGGATATACATTTTGTTTTTTCCATTAATCAATTGATAGACATTTGGTTTTTTCCACCATCTTTGCCTATTATGAATAATTCTGCTATAAACATTTTCATGCAAGTTTTTGTTTGTATATATGTTTTCATTTCTCTTGTGGAGTGGAATTGCTAGGTCATATGATAATTCTGTATTTAGTTGTTTAAGAAACTGCCAGACTGTTTTCCAAAATAGCTATACTATTTTACATTCCCACCAGCAGTGTGTGTGTTTTGATTTCTCTGTATCTTCACCAACAGCTGTTATTATCTGACTTTTTGACTCTAACCATTCTCTTAGGTATGAAATAGAATCTCGTTGTGGTTTTGATTTGCATTTTCCTGGTAATTAATGACGTTGAGTATTGTTTATATTTATTGGCTATTCGTATCTTCTTTGTAGAAATGTCTATTCAAGGCTAAGCGCCTGTGGCTCAATGGGCTAAGGCGCCAGCCACGTACACCTGAGCTGGCGGGTTCAAATCCACCCGGGCCCACCAAACAACAATGAGGGCTGCAACCAAAAAAATGGCTGGGCGTTGTGGCGGGCGCCTGTAGTCCCAGCTACCTGGGAGGCGGAGGCAAGAGACTCGCTTGAGCCCAGGAATTGGAAGTTGCTGTGAGCTGTGATGCCACAGAACTTGATCTAGGGTGACAGCTTGAGACTCTGTCTCAAAAAAAAAAAAAAAGAATCAACCTTAGGGGTGGTGCCTGTGGCTCAAGGAGTAGGGCGCCGGCCCCATATGCTGGGAGTGCTGGGTTCAAACCCAGCACTGGCCAAAAACTGCAAAAACAAAACAAAACAAAAGAATCAACCTTAGTTGTTAAAGTCTTAGCTTTATTACCCTTGGCACTGAAAGAAAAGACTAACTCTAGAAGTCTAGATTTGAGTGTGCCAGTTTTCACACTTGCTGCTTAGTATATGGTTGAACTTATTTAACATTTATAAGTCTCATTGTTCTCATCTATAATTTATGTACAATAATTTAATTGATTATAGTTATGAGAATCAAATGAAATACTGATAGCATGTTGATTTTTTTGTGAAGTATGAAGCATTGTATAAATATGTGGTATAAGAACTACACATTAGTCATATTCATAAGCTTTCTTTTTAAATTTCAGGCAGAACTCAAAAGCTTGATGGACAATGCTTCTTCATCCTTTGAATTTGCTAAAGAACTCATCAGGCACAATCTGGTGAATAATGGTTTCCCGTCTTTACTGCCTTCAGTCCTACTACACTTTGGTACATCATAGCAATTAGACAGATGAATTAATGAGATGCCGCAGCAAATAATGCTGCCCTCCAAAGGAACCCCTCCTTGCTGTAGAGGAGATGAGTTATCTAATATTGCTGAGTGTCAAATTCCCTATCTAACAATGGTGTTGATGATAACTATACCTTTTCTTTTGTCTCTTTCCTCAAGGCAATCCTTATTGGGAGGGCAGGATTTGGAAAGAAGTGCAAGTTAGTGTAGATCCAATTATTTGGTTTCTTGGCAAAGAAAAGTGACATATCCTTGGGGTTTGAATAAATGAGAAAGACTTTTAGGTCTTTGAAGAATAGCTGACATTTTGGTCAAGGACATGGAAGTTGAATGAGGAGACATTTAAGATTATGAGCAGTAATTGTGATTGATCCTACTGGAATAGTAAGTTTGTACTGGGGAATAGTAGACACTAAAGTTAGATATGAGTGGTTAGGTTTAGGGCCAGATTATGTTGGCTATTACCAAAAACATTCAAAACTTAGGTTAAGTTTCATTCCATTAACCATATAATACAGTGAGATTCGATTCAGACACATAGGAACATTGGGCAAGTTATCTAACATTGCTGAGGCTCAAATTCCCCATATAAAAATGGTGATGATGATAACTATACCTTTCCCTTCTGATTTCTCTATCCTACTTATTTAGTTATTTATTTTTATTTTTCTTTCTTTCTTTTTTTTGAGACAGAGCCTCAAGCTGTCACCCTGGACAGAGTGCTGTGGCATCACAGCTCACAGCAATCTCCAATTCCTGGGCTCAAGCGAGTCTCCTGCTTCCGCCTCCCAAGTAGCTGGGACCACAGGCGCCCACCACAACGCCTGGCCATTTTTTGGTTGTAGCTGTCATTGTTGTTTGGCGGGCCCAGGCTGGATTTGAACCCGCCAGCTCAGGTGTATGTGGCTGATGCCTTAGCCCGTTGAGCCATAGGCTCTGAGCCTATTTTTATTTCTTTTAGGTTAGTCAATCTCTATCCCTTTTATTAGCACCAGTTCTCCCAGTACCCTTACTGAAAAACACTGCTGTTTTAGATTCTTTCCCTTATCATTGCTATCTACTCAGTCGCTAACTCCTAGTAATTCCTTTTTTGGCAATGTCTTATGTTTATTACATTTCTACTCTGCTTCAGGCTGACAGATAAAGTTTTATTTGGATAGTTTCTATTATGGACTTCCTCATCTAATCTTTTCATTTCTAATCTGGTTTGTAAATTGAAACCATATTATTATTTTTGGAGAATGATACATTATAGGTAGTTTAGAATTTAAGCTTGGAGAGAGATCAAGACTTGAGAATACATGAATTTAGAAATTTTTGTAAGAGTCTTGACAATTAAATTTAGAAGATTTTCAATTGCTGAAGTCCCAGTAATTAAATTTGGAATAAAGGATTAAAAACAGAAAACTGGTTCCAAGCAGTGTCAGTGTTTTGGGGACTGGAGGAAGGAGAACCAGCAAATGAGACAAAAACGGGCAGACAAGAAGCAGCACCCAGATGTCATTTGCAGCTGCACATTGTAATCATGTGGGAGGCTTTGAACCCGATGATGCATGGGCTCCACCTGCAGGGAGTTTACTTCCCTTTCCCTTTCGTCTTTCCCTTTTCCTTTCTTTTTTCTCTTTCTCTTTCCCTTTCTCTTTTCTTCTTTCCCTTTCCCTTTCTCTTTTCTTCTTTCCCTTTCCCTTTCCTTTTCTTTTTTCTCTTTCTTCTTTTCCTTTTTCTTTCCCTTTCTCTTTTCTTCTTTCCCTTTCCCTTTCTCTGTTCTTCTTTCCCTTTCCCTTTCCTTTTCTTCTTTCCCTTTCTTCTTTTCATTTTTCTCTCCCTTTTCCTTTCTTCTTTCCCTTTCCTTTCTTTTCTGTCTGGAACTCAGCTATCAGCTATCAAAAGCTGATAGCCCAGCTACCAAAAGCCTTGTGATATAGCATTATATAATTCATCCATGTAACAAAAATTCAGAAGAATCAGAAATTATACTTAATGGTTGGAACCCAACCATCAATACTTTTCTTAAAAGTTTCCCAGGTGGCCCTTTTGGCTCGCTGAGCACCACCATGGCGGTCGGCAAGAACAAGCGCCTTACGAAAGGCAGCAAAAAAGGGAGCCAAGAAGAAAGTGGTTGATCCATTTTCTAAGAAAGATTGGTATGATGTGAAGGCACCTGCTATGTTCAATATAAGACACATTGGGAAAACACTAGTCACTAGGACTCAAGGAACCAAAATTGCATCTGATGGCCTCAAAGGTCGTGTGTTTGAAGTGAGTCTTGCTGATCTGCAGAACGATGAAGTTGCATTTAGAAAATTCAAGCTGATAACTGAAGATGTTCAGGGCAAAAACTGCCTGACTAACTTCCACGGCATGGATCTTACCTGTGACAAAATGTGTTCTATGGTTAAAAAATGGCAGACTATGATTGAAGCTCATGTTGATGTTAAGACTACCGATGGTTATTTGCTTCGCCTGTTCTGTGTTGGTTTTACTAAAAAACGCAACAATCAGATACGGAAGACCTCTTATGCCCAGCACCAACAGGTTCGGCAAATCTGAAAGAAAATGATGGAAATCATGACCAGAGAGGTGCAGACAAATGACTTGAAAGAAGTTGTCAATAAATTGATTCCAGATAGCACTGGAAAAGACATAGAAAAGGCATGCCAATCTATTTATCCTCTCCATGATGTCTTCGTTAGAAAAGTAAAAATGCTGAAGAAACCCAAGTTTGAAT
>CAUYON010030023.1:0-14501 GCA_963573935.1 Arctocebus calabarensis
TGCCCTGGATAGAGTGCCGTGGCGTCACACAGCTCACAGCAACCTCCAACTCCTGGGCCTAAGCGATTCTCTTGCCTCAGCCTCCTGAGTAGCTGGGACTACAGGCGCCTGCCACAACGCCCGGCTATTTTTCTGTTTTGCAGTTGCGATAAGGCAGGGTTTGAACCCGCCACCTTCGGTATATGGAGCCGGCGCCCTACTCAATGAGCCATAGGCGCCGCCCAACCTACAGTGCATCTTACAAGGGTACATGTAAAATTTCTAAATGTAGAATATAAATGTCTTAACCCAATAACTAAGAGGGTGCCGTGAAGGCTATGTTAACCAGTTTGATGAAAATATTTCAAATTGTATATAAAACCAGCACGTTGTACCCCATGATTGCATTAATGTACACAGCTATGATTGAATAAAACAAAAATAAAATAAATGCTAAAATGAAGATAATTCTCTGAAGAATGCATCTTGGGTGACACACAGAGATTGGTAGTGGGAAGTCATCTAGATTCACCAGGTTTCCAGATTCTGCCCAAGTAAAACTTTCTGCAGGATGGAAGCAAGGGGAGGAGCAGCTGTTCACACTGAGCCAATCTTGTCACACCGCCAGAGGCATCACAGCCTCACATCTTTAATACCCACAGGTCTAATGCCCAACTGTGTTCTCTGATGCTTCCTATCTGTGTGGACCAAGTGGGACACTGCTGTCTGAGCATTGAACCACTCTATACTCCAACACCCCTTCCCCACTCTGGAGGTCCAGAGCTGCCCTGGGCTGCTAAGATTACTTGGCAGGTCACTCCCCACCTTGCACAGGGAGGGCAGCAGGTGCATAGGAAGGGTCATGTGCTTTGGAGCCAGCTCACCATTCCCACCTGGGTGAATCATCTAGGCTTCTTGGAGCCTCAGTCTTTTCATCTACAAAACAGGGATAAGCAGTTCAACGACAAAGAATTGTTCTGAGCACATAGCCCTGTGCCAGGGGCCTAGTGAAAGTACTGTGAATGCTGACCCCTCTAGCCTCTACCCACAAAGGCATGTTTTGGGAAGTGGACCAAGCCCATCTCACTGCTCACCTTGCTCAATAGCATCTTCAATGAGCCTCTGGTGCAAGTTCAAGGCCCTTTGGTCAACTACCATGGAGACCTCCTTCTCCAAGGCTTGCAGGAAAGCAGCCAGAGCAATGGCTCCTGGTGGGCCATCTGTCTCTTCTGGAGGCTGGTGATTGAAATGGGTAGGGAACCCGGTGGTGATGAGCACTGAGCGGGCATGGGACAGTGACAGAGAGGCTTTCAGAAGCTCATCTTTACAGAGCAGGTGTCCAATCCCTCGGTTCCCTGAAATTACAAAAATCAAATCAAACCAAATCACAAAATTAAGTAATTTTAAGTAATTATGTTTAAAGCAAAAACTTATACTAAGAGTAATTTAGGGTTTGGGCTGGTTGGTTTTCTTTTTTCTTTTTTTGCACAGAGCACAGGAGAACTGGGCATTTATCCACTGGCTCCCATCCTCTCATGGGGGAAGGTTGCCCACTGGGACATTAACTCGCCTGCACTCCCAGTTGTACCTGACATAGTGGAGGGGGCTCTGGAGGCTCAGAGAACATCCTCAGGTGCAAAAGCAGAGAGCCCCTGAGTCATGCTGGGAGCTTCCTGCCAACCCAGGTGGGCCCTGAGGATACAAGGAGAGCAGCGGCAGCTTGCAGTACAGATGGCTTGTCACCACTGGCTGCCAAGCTGGACAGCTGCTGTCATGATGCACCACCGTGCCTTTGTCCAGACTCAGGTCACCTCGGAGCAAACCAATGACATGTGAAGGCAGAGTTATGACTCAGAACTTCCACTCCAGCTATAGCTGAAATCAGTAATGGCCAAAGGGGCATGCGAGGACACTGACTTGCCACTGAGGTGCCTGGAGGATAAGCAGGATACCGGGCTTGGATTCCTGTTATGGAAACTTACATTCCAGAACAGGTGCTGGCACATCGTAGCTGTGTGATCTTGGCCTCTTCCCTGATCTCTCTGAGATTCAGTTTTCTTATGTAGAAATAAGAATAGAGCATGGTCCAGGTATAGAAGGACCATGGGGACAAAGTTTCTTACATCTCTCACCTACTGCTGATGGGCAGGGGAACTAGACAGTTCTGTCTGAAGGGTAATTTGTATCTTAGATTGGTACATTCCACTGGAGCCAAAATTCACTTGTATCTAGTATTCTAATGAAGTAAGTATGGGTATGTACTCAAAGTTTGGTCATGAGGATGTTTGCTCCAGCTTTGTTTATAGTGTTAAATAATAGGATATTAATAAAATAGTGGGACATTAGTAAGATGGAATTTTATGCAAACATTAAAAAGGATGTTGTAGAAGACTACTTAATGACATGGAATCATATTCACAATCTATTAAAAAGTGAAACAAACAAGTCCTAAAATGTTATTCTAGTATGAGTCGAGCCCATGCACACATGCATGCATGGGGCACGACAGACGAAAAAGACTTTAAGGTCCATCACCAGACTGTTAGTATTAGTTCATTGTGACGGAATACTGGTAATTTTTATTGCCTCTTTACTTTTACAAATATTCTGATGCTTCTACATTGAACATGGTACTGTTGATTAAAGCAGAGAAGAATAACAACACTTTTAAAGAAAAAAATTGGGATGTAGCATATTTCATAGAGTGTGGTGAACATGAAAGGAGAGAAAGGGGAAAGAAAGTTTGGTCAACTGAAAAGTGGTATATACGTATATGTTGATTTTATTATCAGTGCAAAAGCCATTACTATAAACCTTGTCAAATGCAAGCTAACATCCTCTCAACAATGACTGATGATTCTATTATTATGCCCACTGAGTAATGCTCAGTGCACCATCATTAATCTTATATATGCTTATTTAATATAGTGGGGATCAAAAGTATCTATTGTTCTTGAGGATTAAAGATAGGCCTTAATAGTGATATCAGCGCATCTGATGGTCATAAATCTGCCTCCCCACAAGCCTCATCCCTGAAGCCTTAACTCGCAGTCTGCACAAGCACTGACGGGCAGTGTTGGGGAGGACCTTGAAGTCACCTTTGTTCAGCAATAGCTAGATCATGTCTGCAGTAAATCTACTTACCAATTACTTTTTTAAATTTTTATTATTTTTTTCAATTACTTTTTAAAATCTAAGCTAATGGAAGAGTTAATAATTCATCTTCCTTCATGACCCTAAGTGAGAGAGCCATTAGCTTGGGTAAGAATGCTTGCGAGGAAGAAGGTATGGCAGAGATTTTGAAAACTATTCACCTGGGAAATCAACTATGTAAGAGATGCTATGTACACAGGGCCCTGAGCATATGTCCTAAAAGGGTTACCTGTGGTGGGCATGTATCCCAAATTTGCTATGTATTTATATGAAAAGGAAACCATATTCTTTGCAGAATGAACAATGAACAAACTAACAGAAAAACAAACAAGCAAAGAACTATTCCTGGTGGCTTAGTAGGAAATTTAGCTACTGCAGAACCCCCTGTCATTGGAGGACAACCTTTGCTCCTACCCTCAGTGGAGAAAATCAGACATTTCTAGGGGTGGTCTACACTTGGCTATAGGACGGCCAGCAATCAAAGGCCCCTGCCTAGGCTCTGTTCCATCTGTCTGTCTGTCTGTCTATCTATCCATCCATCCATCTATCTATCCATCCATCCATCCATCATCTTTAGAGTCTCATTCTGTTGCTCTGGGTGGAGTGTCATGATGTCAGTCTAGCTCACGGCAACCTTAAACTCCTGGCCTCAAGTGATCTTCCTATCTCAGCCTCCTGAATAGCTGAGACTACAGGTACCCACTATAATGCTCAGCCAATTTTTGTATTTTTAGTAGAGACAGGGTCTTACTCTTGCTCAGGCTGGTCTGGAACTCCTGAGCTCAAGGGATCCTCCTTCCTTGGCCTCCCAGAGTGCTAGGATTACAGGCGTGAGACACTGCCTCTGGCTACTGTTCTCTTTAATCAGCTCTATCTGGGTCCTGGGGGTCTGGCCGAGAAAGCTGATCTTCACAGGTTGGCCTCAGCTCTCTGTTCTCCACAGAAGCATCCCACCATCAATCTAGGTAGCTGTTTGGAAAACAGTAGTCGGAAGCACCAGAGGGGAGGGCCACCTATCTCCTCTCCAGAAGTTAAACATGCAAAGGGTGGTTAGTGTTTGAGGCTTCTCATACAGCCCATGAGAAAGTGCAGAAGAGGAAATAAGATGCCAGAGCACTGACTCAGCACTTGTGGCTCAACGGGCTAAGGCACCAACCAAGTACAACTGAGCTAGCGGGTTCAAATCCAGGCTGGGCCCGCCAAACAATAATGATGGCTGCAACCAAAAAATGGCCGGGCGTTGTGGCGGGTGCCTGTAGTCCTAGCTACTTGGGAGGCAGAGGCAGGAGACTCACTTGAGCCCAGGAATTAGAGGTTACTGTGAGCTGTGATGCCACGACACTCTACCCAGGGTGACAGCTTGAGACTCTGTCTCAAAAAAAAAAAAAAGCCAGAGCACTCTTGCAACTACCCAGACAAGACTGTGATGTATTATACCATTTAGACTCAGAGTCTCAATCAGCCAGCATTTATAAATCATGGGCTTTGACAGCAACAGAAGTAGGTATGTGGACTTGGGCAAGTTTCTTAAGCTGATTTGCCTCAGTTTCCTCATCTATAAATGGAGTTAATAATACCTGCCTCACAGAGTCATTAGGAGAATTTAATAAGAAGAAACATGTAAATGTTTTTAGCATGATGCCTGGCACAGAATAAAACTTGGTGGAAGAGAGCTATTGTTATCATTACCTACTACAACTCTGACATTGTTACTATTCCTGTTACATACACTGATGAGGAAACTGAGGTAAAGTTTACATCATAGTTCTTTCATGAGCATTTGCCAAAAAATGAATTGAGTTTACCATGCCAACCGTTGGCTACTTAGGGTTAGAAATTCAGCTCTTAAACCAAGATGCAGCTGGAAGTTAAAGGCCATCAACCAGCGTTCTGGAAACCTCTTCCTAGCTGGAATCAGCAGATACCCTAGTAGATCCTACCAGCCCTGTCTCATGCCCAGAAGGCCAGTGGCTCAGAGACCATAGAAGGGCTGTCCTTTCTTTGAGATACTGCATGCAGTGTACAGGTTGGCCACAAGCTGCAGGGTCCTGCCCTGCTGAGATCTCCAAAGAAGAAGCAATCCAGCCCACTGTATGATCCCTGCTACCTAGTATAGACAAAATCTACCACCAGGGCAAGGGAACAAAAGGGGAAGATTAGGGATATGCTTAAATCCATGTATAACTTTAAAATGGTGGCAGTTACCTACTAGGAATCGTTATCCTTTTTTTCCTGCCTACCTAATCCTATTTGGCTCTGAATGGCAATGTGCACAGGTAATAAACTCACCAGTCCCCCTCACATGCGTAATGTCGGAATTTAGAACAATTATAAAATAAAAGCCATAAAAAACAGAAATCATCCATAATCCCACAACTAGAGATCACCAATGTCAGTATTTTGGTGCATTTTCTTCTAACATTTTGGGGATTCGACTGTGGGTACAAATTGTATCCCGCTCTTTTCACTGAAAGTTACATCGGTGATGGATTTCTCCAGGTTATTAGGGTGTGCACACTTCTTACCTGGGTCTATGGCGATTATGGTTTCCAGTTCTCTGACCTTCTGAACAGCCGAAGCTGATGCGATGCTGTAGTGCAAAGGATCTTGGGAAATGTGATGGACTTCTGGAATTCTTTCAGGGGTGAGAACACTGGAGGGAGCCTTTGTATCCCTCAGGTCAGTCATAACGGTGCAACCTGGCGTGCTGGTAAAAGCCAGTGGGGCCTCTGAAATACACAGCAGGAGGAACTGAGCCCTGTCGGTTCATCAAGCCCCATCCACTCCCTTCTAAGTACACTGCTGATGGGTAAGATGGCACCCGAGCACCAGCTCTGCCAACAGCATTCCCTGCCTGTTGGCACCAAGGTCAGAACAAACTGGCTATGGCTACATCTAGTTTCATTTGAACAGCTGCCTCTAGTTTTTAGGAAAGTAAAGGTGAGTTGAGTGTTGGAAAAGAAGTGAGGGTCAGCCACAGCTACAGTAGCCAAAGCTCTGGGTGATTCCATCAATTTAATCTGCAGACATCAAAACGTATCTATGAAGCTCTAACAATGCGTGAAGCCATCTTGCTTGACTTCCCAGCAAGTGTTAGATTTGCTACCCTCTGTAAACATACTTTCTATTTTTCCTCATAACACTTATATTTTGTTTTGATTTATGCTAATTCTGTTTTTTAAATTCTCTCTTACTAGATTACAGGCAATGAGAAACACTCCAGCACAGTTATTAAGAAATAGCTTCAGTGTGGCAAATGTACTTGTGTTTGAGATATGACTATATCCCGTCCAAACCTATTTCTTTAGCTGTAAAATAATGACAATGCCTCACATGGCTGTTGGCAGAACTAAATCAAAAAATGCACATAAAATGGCTAATAGATTTAAAAAAAATAAAAAATAAAAAAAAATTTCTTAGAAAGAACCTAATTAAATGGCTAATAGATTTTAAAAAAATAAAAATAAAAAATTTCTTAAAAAAAATGCACATAAACATGTTTAGCAAAGTGGCTAACTCAGAGTAAGCCCTCAGTAAATAGTGGCGTGCATCATTGATCCAGCCCTCATTCTTATTTCCTTGAGCCTGGCTCACTGGCAGCTTACAACTCCTCATATTTAATTTTCCTCTTCTGCCTTCTTCAGTGGCATTGTTATCCTTGAGTATTCTAACTCCACTCAGTTGTGTGCTCCTAGAAAGGGTGTGCTTCATTGCGTGTTTCCTCTCAGAATCTCACAGGGTGCCTTGCACATAACAGGTGTTTAGTAAGTGCAGATGTGAGCTGAGTAAATAACATCTTGGGTTCCACAGAACAATAGTTGCTATTTTTAATGTCTCCATTGTGTTCCTATTTTACTGTGAGCAGAAAGGGTGCCCTCAAGTGTCTCTCTATTATAATATCACCTTGGAAAAAAAATACCTGAATGGTTTTGCTTTCAATAACCCTTGCAAATACCATGAAAAATGGTTTATTTGGTTGTGTTTCTTGTCTTCACCTTGTTTTCAAGGCCCCACTGATCTTTAAAATACCTTAGAAAGTCAAGCTAAAGGTTGATCCTTCCATTACAATGGGCTATGAGATTTCAGCAAACAGAAATACGTTTAATAGCTGCTCTGGTGAGGAGAGCAGCCCTAGGGTTGACAGAAGTAAAGCAGAGAGATAGCATTGCAGGCTATAGGCCTCTGTTCTGTGTTTTGGTCTGTGCTTATGCTTTCAAGAACTAAGACCCTTAAGGTCCATTCTAGGTCACAGTAACTACCCTGTTAAACCCCAACGTACTGCAGCTGCTGACCGCTTCAACACTGGTCAGCTGAGAAGGCCAGAACACGGGGACGTCCCCTGGCTGACACACCACAGGATCCCCGTAGTCAGGTTTGGAAAGTTCTTTGATTCCCAATAATTCTGCAGATGGAAAAAGAAAAGTGTAATTCCCTTGGCAGGTATCATCCCATTGGAACTCACTGAGTAGTTTATGATGCTTTCTCCAAAAGGAACCCCAGTCATAGGATTATTTCAACGGCTGTTTGAGGGGAGAGATGGAGAGAAGGAGTTGGGCTAAAGGAACTCAGGAAATTTCACCCCCAAATATGACTCATTGGTATAGACAGTATTTTTAATTAAAGGCCCTTGGAAGGGGCTTTCTCTCTATCTGCATAACCAGATGGACCCATTAAAGGAAAAACAGACTTCCTCCCCTCCCCTGTTATCTCACTATATTGCAGGGAAGAAAATCAAGTATGCAACCAGACCTGGCCCAAATCACTTTAAACATAATACCTAAAGGTTTATTTACAAGTTATCTGTTTCCCCACCCATTCATCCTCCCTAGAAACCACTATTGCCCCTAAACAGAATCACTTATTTTCTACATCTCCCTGTCCCCTCTAAAAAGAGTATATGAAAATATCTGGTTCCCACTGGGATATTGGGTGATCACTCTGTGATTCTCTCTGAGAGCATGATGAATAAACCTCTTCCTCTTATTAATCTGCCTTGTGAGTTGATCTTTCAGGGGACTGGTGGAGGAAAGGAAAAGTTTCTCCTTATCCTCCCAAAACTTTAACAACTTAGGATACTCCATGACTTATAGTCCACATTGAGTGGTACAGTTTTGGGTAAAGATATCTTGAACTCTGTGATATGATTTCTGGAAGCCTTGGATGTATTAAACCCAATACTTTCACTGTATGGATTGCTAACAAAGCCAGCATGTATGAGTTTATCTTGATAAAGACTGAGTTACATTGCCCAAACCTAAACTCTGTTGTTTTACCATCACCAACATCCTAACTCTGGCCAGTCACCAAAGTGCTGACCAGGACAGCAAAGATGGATGTGTTGGGCCCAATCCATCCCCACTAATGATAAAACTATTTGGCTCACACCTTCCTGGTGAGTGGTGGTGAGGTTATCCTTATATGATTGAGGCAGCAAATGTTGATTGCATCCTTACAGAATGGTATGTTTTGTCTGATTTTGTCTGTGACACAGCTGAGTAAGTTCAGGTACTCTGGACTCTGACCCTCACTCAAGGCCCAATCCCAAACTCTCATCAGGCCCTTGGGGAACCTCCAAGAAGCTGGGGCAGCTTCTGGATTTTAGCCCTTCATCCTTGGATCTGTTTACTCACTCTCAGATTGAGTTAATACACTGGAGGCCACTGGATTTCAGTTGGAATTCACATTTAACAGAAAGCCTTCTGTTCAAACATGCTAATGAACAGCAGCCTAGATCGGAGGTCACTTTAAGCTCAAATCTCCAAAGAGCTCTGCTGCCACCCTCTGCTTCCTCCTACCTCACATTCGTTTGAAGTTCATAGAAGCTTTATGTTTATCAAAGATCCCCAAAGGGTGAGTCTGGCTATTCTACCAAGAGTGGTACCCTTAAACCTGAAAAGCACCTATAAACCCAGCCCTGGTACTACTGCTAGAGACTTGGAGCCTTGTCCAGGCCTTCACCCTGCAAAACCCTGGAAAAGATGAGGACACCCTGCGGGAGCTCAGGAACATGGCAGGTTCCCATTTGCTTCTCAGGCCCAAGTCCCACAGAGGCGGTCAGAATCCTGAGCCAGACTGGACACTGACCTGGGTCACCGATGTGAATAGGCTGTCCTCGCTCACCTCCAAGGGAACAACTGGCCTGCACCAACCTTCCCAGCTGGTCCTCAGGAACGGTCCTCACTGTGACCACCAGAGGGCAGCAGAAGCCAGCATGGGTAACACAAGGCACTGTTGTCTGGCCAAAAAAAAAACCAAGTGAAAAATGTTAAAAAAATGGAATATGCTCTAAGCCCTGAACACCAAGAGTTCAAGGTAGTTGAATGAAGGAGCAGGTCCTAGTAGGTATTATAAAAAATTAGCTTCGAATTTTATGTGACAGACATGGGGAAATGTTCTGGTAATTATTGGTATGAAACAGGGAATCTGAACTTTTTATGTGCCACAGATCTCTTTGGCAGCCTAGTGCAGCTATGGACCCCTGATCAAAGTAAGTTTTTAAGTGCATGCAAGAAAATGCTTAGGATTCCAAAGGAAAACAATTATATTGTAAATGCAGTTATCAAATTATGAAAAAATTCATTAAAATGAAATGAAATTCATTAAAATGAACTCCAAAAACTTCATTGCCAGCAATGTGTTCTTCTTCATTAGCAGCTTAAGGAAAAAGAGGGCAGATCAGCTACCATTGTAGTTTTGAAGTAGTGACTGACATCTGGGGTATTTTTGAGATATCAGGAAGAACGGTAGTGTTATTTGAAAACGTCTGCGATTTCCTTTGGCGGCCACAAAGTTACAGGGTCTCCTGATATGATGGCCGATTGTTGCCTACATTCATAATTGAAGGAAATGCTAAATTTCCCTTTGAGGTTATGAAAACAAAAATATAATATTTTTCCCATCCGATGTCATGGTCCCTCTGAATTTCTCATGAATTTCAGGGTAAAGAACCTATAGGAGGATCAGAGGCAGAGGGATGCAGGGAGTGGAATGCTGAAATGTCGCAGGAGGAGCTGGTGTCTACTCTGCCTCCTGAATCCACACAAGGGACAGAGACAGGGGTCTGTCCCCAGGCAAAACTATACTGAGTCTGCCTCATTGCTCCGCCTAAATAGAAGCCCATAATGATCTGGGCAACTTTGACTGGTGTCATGTTTTCCTCCCTGGATGGTTTCTGGGCCCTGCAATGGGGCTTATAAAAGATTTAGGACACGGCCAGTACTGTAATCCACTGGGACAGTCTTGGCTGCCACCAAAAGAGCGTGCTTTTACTACCCTGGTGGCAGCAGTAGAGCCTTAGTGTCCCTGTCAGCAGTGTCTGTACAACAGTACTGGGAAGAGGGAACATACTGGGGTCAAAGAGCTGGCTGTGGTCCCCAAGGCTGAGGCACATCCACTGGGGGCATGATTCATCCTATTGAGGCCACCGACAGAATCCCAGATGGCTGCCTGGCCATCTCTCCCAGGAGCCAAGGGGCAGAAGAGTAGGTGTTGGATTGAAAGCTGTTTGGTAACCATTCGGGTCACTGAGATATCATGGGATACCAGCAAGGCACTTTTACCTCTATACAAGGCATCCTTAATCATCACACCTTTATTATTGATATTTTACAGATGGGAGCCAGGAGTCTGGGTTCTAGTGTGGCTTAGAGACTTGGGCAAGTCCTCTGCTCTCTCTAGCACATTAACTGCCATGTGAGCTGTATTTAACTCACCCTCATGATTGATAGTTTTGAGCCTGGGGCCTCATGAAACATATAATTCAAATGTCTCTTGACCTTACATGTTATGCAATAGATGGCTCCCTGTGGGCAAAACCCTGCAGTTGATCTGTGAAAATCTTACTTGTTGATGTTCTTATTGTTACAATTAATATTGACAATTTAATTCTAAAAGCACGGATTAAATGAATACAAGTCAATAAATTTCATTTTTCTATTTACATTTACCTTTAAATTACACTTAAGCCTAAGAAGTTAAGAAATACACTTTATCCTTATGAAACTATTTTTCAAGTTTTCTTATTAATTTTTACTTTACTAATTTTTTTTTTTTTTTTAGATAGAGTGTCTTACTTTGTTATTCTGGGTAGAATACAGTAGTGTCATCATACCTCACAGCAACCTCAAATTCTTGGGCTCAAGCAATCCTCCTGCCTCAACCTCCTGAGTAGCTGGGTCTACAGCCATGTGCCTCCACACCCAGCTAGTTTTTCTATTTTTAGTAGAGACGGGGTCTCGCTCTTGCTTGGCCTGGTCTGGAACTCTTGAGTTCAAGGGATTCCTCTACTTTGATCTCCCAGAGTGCTAATATTATAGGTGTGAGCCACCTCACCCAACCTACTTTACTACTTTTCAAATTTTTATATTGCTTTTTTATTGATGTACATTTTAGGATCATCTTGTTTTCAAAGTTTATATCCTATTTTCCTAATAAAACACTGTGGCCCCAAAGAAAAAAATTATTATTCTAGTGTGGCAGTCAACATGCTAGACCTCAGTCTCCTCCCCTAAAATGAGAGGTTGCACATGGGAAGGCCACAGACACCCCCCATCCCACCTGCTGTGCATTCTGCTGTGGGCCCCACCAGTGGTTGGGGACCTGCCCACTCAGGCACACACTTCACACATGAAGGGCAGCAGACTGTAGGCAGCTTGTTTCTGATGAGAGGCAGCTGGGGCTGCTCTGGCAGGCGCCCAAACCAGGACATTTTAGATGAAGCCTCCAATCTGAGTCCCCTATAAATAAAGAAACCTGGAACCTGGCTGTTTTCATGGTGTTGACCACTGATCAAGGAAGGGGTCAGTGGAATAGGGGGATCCAGTTCAGTCCCTTTGGCAAGAGGTGGCTGGAAGAAAACTTCCAGGGCCAGCAGGGAGGCAGCTCCTAGCAGCAGGCACGTTCCAAGAGAGGCGACTACCAGCAGCCACCTCCCGCCAAGAACATGACCCAGCTTTCTGGACAGAGTTGTATAACCCAGCAGCTAACAACCTGGCTAAGGCTCTGCCACTAATCCCTGGGCATTAACAGAGCCAGGCACACTCTCCCTGGGACTCTGCTCACCAGAGTCAGGGGGGCTCTTCAAAAATCTCACTGAGGTGTCCTACATTAAAGAAGCCAAACAAATTCCAAATGGGTTTGGTCTCTACAGCTGCAGTGAACTGTCAAGAAGGGCCACACTGGGTACTCATGCTGGTCAAAGGTTGGGTTTGGGTGAGACCAAGGTTGGCTCAGAGAGAATGACAACTTATCCTGGGTTGCACAGCTAGAAAGTGGCTGAGCTGGGATGAGAGCTTTGGTTTTCTGTCCCCTGTCCCCAATGTTCTCCCCGCTACAGGAAAATAAAAGACGTTACACATTTTCAATCCATTCTGCCCTACCTTATATGCACCTGTGTGGCCAGAACCTGCTGGATCTCTTCCAGAGAGCCCCACCTTCTCCATGGTCCCTTCCAGGGAGAAGCTGCAGTCCAGGAGGAAGGCCACCATGTCCTTCAGCTGCTCTGAGTGCTCTGCCAGGGAAGTCAGGCTGCCTGTGCGGGTACCGAACTCATATTTCTGGAACTGGGGACAGCCGATTCTGGGGGACACAAGGAGAAGCTCACAGGCCCCCAGACTCTAACTTTGGCCCCTGATAGTGTACTCTTTAGAAGCACTGGAGAGAGAGAGGAGGATGTCTAGTACTGAAATTTTCAGCCCTGGTGCCTAGGAGCACAGTTTTCAACAAGGGGCCTTGCTGACATCCTTCACGTGGTACCAGATAAGCATTAAATCAGCATGGGTACAATGCGGCCCCTACCACATACCCATCGTATCTCCTATAACCTTAACCCCAAACCAGCCAAACCAGAAAGAAACAAATAATGGTGGCCTCTCTGCTATAGAGGTGGAGCCAGCAGCCCAAAAGAGAGAGAGGACGTATGTCTTGGGAAAGCTCTCTGTTGGCAGTGGTTGAGGCCTTTCTCTTTACTTAGAGAAATTCCTCTGTAGCACTGAAAGATTTCTTTGGTTGCAAGCCTATTCTTTACTCACTCCAAAATCATTTACTGAGCTGTTCCTCCATGCCAGGCACACGCTAGGTGATGGGGCTATAGTGATGGAGAAGACACTGTCCCAACCTTTAAGGAGCTTGCAATCTAATAGTGGTAGGTGAGACTGCATTGAGAACAGATACAGTCTAGATAGAGTGACACAGAGAAGGGAGAAATCAATTCTCTCCCACAGAGGAGGTGATGGGTCTTGAGGTATGAATAGGAGTTTGCCAGTTGGAAAGGAGGAAAGCACATCTAGGCAGAGGAAACAGTATGTGAAAAGCATGCTGGCATCATGCTTTAAAAAAGCTTCTAAAAAGCTCTGTGGCCCATTGGAAGATCTGCTCCGGGGTCTCTAGCTTGGCAGCACAGGAAGCGTCAGGGAAAAATGTAAAGGAGGAAACTTGGGGCCAATATTCCTGAGGAATTTTCTGTTTGGGGAGAGGGGTGAGCATGACTGGAGTGTCAGGAGTCAGGGGAGAAGCTGAGCTGGGCCAGGTCACCACGGGTCTTGAGGTCAGGCTGAGGTGTAAACCACAGGAGGACGTGGAAGAATTTTAAATAGCAGGGTCACATGATCAGATTTAGACATAGAAAAGGTCCCTCTGAGGGGAGAATAGGAGAAGGAGGGCAAGGCAGGAGAGGGTGAGATGGGGCTAGGGACCAGTTAAGATGTCTAACAGTCTAGGTGGGGGATAATTTGACTCTGTGCTTATATGGGTGGAAACACAGACTCACAGGAGAAGTGTTATAGAAGGAGAATCAGAGGTGTCATTTATAAATATAGAGGTTAAAAATATATAGGTTAGATAGAGTTTAAGGGTCTGGGAGTAATGCCCCACAATACATCTACCTCTGTGTGCTGGTAAAGCAAGTATTTGTATTATCATCTTAATATGATGCAGGCAGGTTTCTGGCTTGGATAGTAAAAGTAGACAGAGGCAGAGCCAGTGAGTTTCTCCATGATTCCAAAGATTTTAGCTGGGGCAGGAGCAGGGGATAGAGCAGGGGTCCTCAAACTATAGCCCGTGGCCACATGCTTCGGTGTGAAGTATATTTGTTCCTGTTTTGTTTTTTACTTCAAAACGAGATATGTGGGCGGCTCCTGTGGCTCAGCGAGTAGGGCGCCGGCCCCATATACCGAAGGTGGCGGGTTCAAGCCCGGCCTCGGCCGAACTGCAAAAAAAAAACAAAAAACAAAAAAAATAGCCGGGCACTGTGGCGGGCGCCTGTAGTCCCAGCTACTCGGGAGGCTGAGGCAAGAGAATCGCTTAAGCCCAAGAGCTGGAAGTTGCTGTGAGCAGTGTGACGCCACAGCACTCTACCCAGGGCGATAAAGTGA
>CAUYON010030024.1:0-76385 GCA_963573935.1 Arctocebus calabarensis
GTTGTGGCGGGCACCTGTTGTCCCAGCTACTTGGGAGGCAGAGGCAGGAGACTCGCTTGAGCCCAGGAATTGGAGGTTGCTGTGAGCTGTGATGCCACCGCACTCTATCCAGGGGGACAGCTTGAGGCTCTGTCTCAAAAAATAATAATAATAAAAAGAAAAAAGAAATAAAAATGTTATCCTAGGACATAGTAATTGTTGGAAATTACTATTACATGTTACATTGCTATTTCATTTTCCAGAATTAGATGTGCTTCCTAAAAACACTGAAGATTCCACTAATCCTGGAACTGACAAATCTATCACTCTACTATTCTTTGTTTATCAACCTAATTGGTGCTGTCTTTCACTTCACCTTATTTCAGCACTTTGAGGATATTACTTCTTTGACTTCTGATTTGCATAGCTTCTCATGAGAGGTATGTTCTAATTCTTTTTTTTGTTCTTCTGTCTAGGATGTCTTTTATTTTTTTCTGTCTGCCTTCAAAATTTTCTCTTTAGCTTACAGCAATTAGAATATTATGTGTCTGGGTATTTAGTGTTCTGTATAATATCCGAGCTCTCCAGTCCATAATTTGATATTGGAAAAGAATTTTTTTAAGTCTTGGACACTATATTTCTAAATATTTGCTTACCCCATTTTTTCTCCTTCTACGATTCCAATACACATATGGAAGACAATTTTACATTGTTCTACAGCTATTGTAAACTTTCGCCTTCTCTTCCACTCTTTATTGCTTTTTATTCAGTCTGGATATTTTTTATTGACTTATTCAAGTTCACCAACTCTTTCCTCAGCTGTGTTGAGTCATCTTATGAGTATGAAGGAATTCTTTATCTCCATTACCATATCTATTATTTCTAGCATTTTCAATCAAGTCTCTCATGTGGTCTCCATCTCTTTGCTGACATTCTCCATGTGTTCTTGGTTGTGTCCAATTTTCTCACTGAAATATTTAACCCATTATTCAGAGTTATTTTAAGTTCCAGTATTTGATTTTTATCTGAGCCTGGTTCTATGGATTATTTTGTCTCTTGACAATGGATTTCTTCCTTTCTTTTTCTTGAGTCTTAGAAATCACTAGTAGAACAGAAGGAACTGAGGCAAATACTGTGTATGCCTGGAAACCAGTATATCGTTCTGTTGAATCGATTATGTTCAGTCATTCTTGTCAGAAGTTGAGCTGCATTTGAGTTTTGATGTTGCTATTGTTACTCTCAATATATCACCTGTTCGAAATTCTTCTAGCTTTACCTTGTGTTTAGGGTAGCGGTTGAATGACCACAAGATTTTTCTAAATATTCTTGTTCTACCCATAGCTTCAGACTTTCTCTACGAATACTTTGGAGAAATGTCTTTCTTCGTTCTGCCCTTCTGCTAGAGCAGTGGTTCTCAGCCTTCCTAATGTTGCAGCTCTTTAATATAGTTCCTATGGGTCACAACTCACAGGTTGAGAACCGCTGTGCTAGAGGAACACCATTATAACTTTTTAGTAAACTGTTTTATAGCATGGTGGTGGGATTCAGAGAATATTCTAGCATTCCAAGTCAGGCATTGTGTTCCTGGATTTTGGCCTGGTATCTTTTCTCAATGAACCTGCTACTCCCTTTGCAGTAAAAGGCCTAGGATTATGTTTCTTCCTGGATTTTGAAAGCAGAATTTTTTTGTATTTTTCCTGCTCCTTTCCCCCAACTACAATGGGTATTCATTTATATCCTGGTGATAACAGGTTTTGCTATCCTTCCCTTAGTGATAGAAGGCTATTTTTCCAGAGGGAAGAGAACTCTAGCAAGGTTCCATGCTGGTCCAGAAAGACTTGCCACTCTGTTCCTTAAGGCCTGCCACCCGTGTAAAGCTTTTTTTCAATCTATTCCTGGCTTCCAATCTTCCTCTGAGCATCCTATGGAAGTCCATGAAACAAAGCCTGTGATTAGGTGCAAGTTCCTCTGTGTCTGCATTTCCAGGTAGGTCTAAGTTTGTGATAGTCCGTGTAGTCTTAGCAATTATAGCCAAAATCTTTCACACTTAAATAATGATTTTGACTTTTTCTTATGCCCTACCCAAGAAAACCAGCATCTGCATTTCTGGGATACCTGCTTTTCTTTTTAGATTTGAGGCTAGTTGTTTGTTCTGTGATCTTAGCTCTGTGATGTATACACAAAAAGGTGCAATTTCACAAATTATACCACTTTTTCTTATAGTTAAGAGTGCAAGGGATACTCTTTCTAGCAGTTGACATCCTAAGTGGAAGCCAGAGAGGTCTGTCCACTTTAACTTCTTAAACATAGGTTTAAGGTTTTTTATAAGTATTATAATCTTAATCTGAAATATTATTATATAACAAATTTTATGTGATTGCAGCTTCTCTGTGGCAATTGGGTCCAATCTTTACAAATGAAACAACTAGATGATTTTTTTTATTTTGCATATTTCTGATTACTAGGGCCTTTAAAAACAAGTAATTTCCTTTTAATCTTCACTAACATTTGTATTACTCTATGGTTTGCCTATCAAATGTTAAGATCGTTGACAAATAACAGAGTTCCAAATCTCTTGGGGGAACTGAGTTTTCACAGGTGATATTTTTCCTTTTCTCTGATCATAATGCCCTTCCAACATTTTTAAAGATACTCAAATTTAATTCTTATTTCAAAAATTTTTAAGGATCTCTAATTTCTTCAAGATCTTAAAAAAAAAAACCTGATAATTCTGAGATTTAATTAATAATACCAGAGCTGCTTCATATAACCGGAAATGCACAGGGATTGATCAGTCTTTCTGTGATAAATAAACTTGAACATCTATCTCAAGGAATTACCAATTGCACAAGATGTGTTGTGTCTGCTTTACTTAGGGAGATGCTGGAAAAGGAAACTTTTAAGCATGTGTGTTGTTCTCTGTCTACTAACTTTGCATTTAATAATGGCTTTGACAACTACATTTAACAGAGGGTTAATTATGAGCCATAAAGGACGTTGACCTCATTTTGACCAAAATCCCACTCAAGATCGTCATCTACCTACATTATAATAAACCATTCAATACTTCAATCACTTAATTCTAAATTAGAAAACTTTCAAAAGTTAGAATTTATTGACTAATTACGAGGCACCAGGCAGTTTGCTAAGTGCATTAAATTAATAATTTAATTTTCACAACAGAGTGAGATAGATAATATTTATCTCTGTTTTACCTAATAAACTGAGACTTAGAGAAGATAATAATTTCCAGGTTCCCAAAACTACTGCATAGAGGAGCTCACTGTTTTTGTCTCCATCTTACTCTTAACTGCACATTATACTGTGTCAATAACATCACTTCATAACACAATCATCATGTATTTTAACATCAGGAGCAGTACGGTATTGATGAAAAGAGCACAGGGACTTCTCATATTTGGGTTAAAAGGGTGATTATTAAAAACGACCTGTGAATTCCTGAGCAAATCACTTTCTTTCTAACCTCCATGACTTAACTGTATGATTAAGAAATTGCATCTGTTTGGTCACAGTGGCTCATGCCCATAATCCTAGCCCTCGGGAGGCTGAGGCAGGTGAAATGCCTGTGCTCAGGAGTTCAAGATCAGCCTAAGCAAGAGAGTTACCTTGTCCCTACTAAAAATAGACAAACTAGCCAAGAGTGGTGGTGGGTACCTGTAGTCCCAGTACTCGGGAGGCTGAGGCAAGAGGATCACTTAACCCCAAGAGTTTGAGGTTGCTGTGAGTTATGATGCCATGGCACTCTACCAGGGTGACATAGTAGGTCTCAAAAAAAAAAAATTAAAAGTAGAGAAATTGCGTGTGGTGATTTTTCAGACCCCCAATTCAGGAAGTGGTCTAAAAGTTAAACTCCATAAACCAATTTATACTAATCTGTGAATGGCCATCTCTGTACTTTAATGGTCATTTGATTTTTAAAGACAAAAGTACCCACAGGACCAAATGACTCACTAATTGAAGCAAGTAAAGCTGTATAATCAAGTGAAAAGACTTTAGGTGATCAGGAATTATGCTATTACTGACTTCACCTATAGTATCAGTCCTAGCTTGCTTCCTTTTTCCAGGCTTTATTTATTTTTTATTTTTTATAAATAAAATTTTATGGGAATATAGTCATGGTCATTTATTTATATATTGTCCAAGGCTGCTTTTGTGCTGCATCCACAAAATTGAGTAGTGCTAACAGAGACCATATAGACTGTAAACCCAAAGTATTTTTTTTAACAAATGAACAGTTTATTAAGAATTAAACAAAGGTATGAAGTGATACAGTACAAGCAAGACACTCAAGATAGGTATAATAGTACTACTCACACAAAAACTTAAATTTCACCTCAAAAAAAAATCACAAGACAAAAGAGAGAGCAATTTCACTGTTATAAGATAAGATATTTCATGCAAAGTATTAACTCTGCCCCCCCAAAGCCCAACCTCCCAACAAACAAAAAACTATCTGGGAATAATGCTATGCTAACATATTAACCACAGTATCATCATTCATAGGAAAACAGTAATTAAGCAATGAATTGAATTAAATAACAAACTATCATAAAGTCATAGACCACAATGATTTTACAAAACAAGCAGTTTCAGAAATCTTATAAACAATAAAAAAAGAAATATTTCAATATCATTCTACTTGATCTGGATACACCTAATATTGAAATTGGAGAAAATATATTGTTATAAAGAGAAATTACAAACATGTTTCACTTACAGATGAGGATACAATATCCTAAACAACATATTGACAAGTTGAATTACAAAATTAATATTTAAGTAACATACTTTAGTCAGAATTGAATCCAATTTATATGAAAGTTAGACACTATTTTCTTTTTTTTTTTTTTTTTGGTTTTCTTTCCCTCACCCCCTCCCTCCTTCTCTGTCTGCTCTCTCCTTCCCCCATGCCCCACTGTGTTATTCATTGTCATTAACTGTAACTGAATTACAGACCAAGGGAGCAGTAGGCAAGATGTATTAATCTTTCAGTCTTAGATTAATCTTAAGAAAATGAATTTAATGAATAAACAGGATCTTATGGTTTGCCGATGACCATTTAAGAAATTGACCTACATCTTCTTGACTCTACAGTCGCTAGGCCCTTTTAGAATCCAAAAAATTGCCTCAATATACTATTCTATTGAGAAGCAAAGTTGCAGAAGGAACATGTTTGACCTTGGTATTTTGAACACTGCCAAGAGCAATATTCTCTTAAATTTTCTCCTTATAATTAGCACAAGCTGTCTCTTGCTTTTTATCTCTCTGCATTTAAGTGGAAATATGAGTCAAAAAAAGACAAATTGTTCTTTGCTCCTTTCCTAGTTGCCACCAAGACAAATGATACTCCTATAGGTTATGGGAACACTTCAAGTGGCTAAGAGCCCTTTATTACTTTTTACTAGTGCCGTGTATAATAAAGGAATGAAGAATTAGCAGTATAGCACATCACTTAGATAATGAGAACCTATGAATTTGAAGCATTACATATTTCTTAGTCAACCATTCTGCTTTTCATTATTTAATTCATATATATTTGAAGTAGAAGTGGGCAGAGAAAACAAATTATATATATGAGGGTGTGGGGGGGTTGTGGATGTGTGTATGAGACTGGGCATATATTCTGCTAGGCAATTTACTGATGCAAATGCGTGACGATAGTGCCAAAAGTGACAAAATGTAGGGCTAACCTTTAAGAAGCACTTTTGCACTTAAGTTATATGTATAATATGTGCATATGCATATACATTTCATTCATGTGGATACTATGAATGAATAATATACACGTATCAATCTATAGGACTATATATATCAGAAGGGGACTTCTGCATACTAAGATAAATCACATGATGGTGATAAGGATCTGGCCCTTAAAGTTTGGATAGAAAATTCTTTGTCCTGGTGAGAGATAAGTTCATGAAAACATCAGTGCTAGTACTCCCCAACTTGACTCTTCTCAGGAAAAGGTAAAAATTTGTAAAGCACTCAACCATATCTTTTCATGATGAAAAACAAAAAGTTAGACTGAAGAACAAACACAAATACAGATGGTGGTGTGACCTGTCGCAGAGGATAAGACGAAAGCTTGCAACTAGATGGGGTGGCTAGTAGGCCATCTATACGTTCTATGAATTTTGTAGAAATTATGATTTTCTATTAACAAATAAAATGTCTATAGTAAAGGATGATAAATTACTAACTGTTTTCTACATATGCTGGTAAAAAATGTAGATTTTTAAAATAATCTTATTTATAATTTATTCTTTTTTTCCCTAAAAAAAGGATAGATTAAATTTCATAGATATATATAAAGAAAATGAATAAAGCTCACCAGAAACATGAGGGAATGGTCAATAGTTCAGCAAGGTCATTATAATACATAAAACAGAAAGTATCGTCATGGATTTTTATTGACAGAGTAAGAAATCTTAATTTTCTTCAATAAGCAGTAAGTAGTCTTATAAAGACTATTTTTAATGATATAATAGAGGTTATATCAGAGGTTTCTTTAGGATAATAAATCAAAGAAAGAATTTTTAAAAGATTCAATTCCTAAAATCTGCATATATTAATCATGTGTTGATTTATTTTAATCCAATTCCTAAACTGAGCTAGAGAATCAAAAAAGGACAAGGTGATAAGAGGCTGTTCAAATTGTTTAGTGAGATGGTAATAAGGGACTGAATTAAGTGGCAGGAGAAAAAATAGGAACTATAGGCAAAAGAGGAATAATTGACTAAGTGTAGCAAATTGATCAGGTGCAGCCAAGTAAGTAGTGATAGTGAAAGAAATAGGCAAATCATATTTTTTAAGATGGGAGATATTACAACTTATTTGTCTAGTGGTGGGAATGAATCACTAGATAAATTAGAGTGAAAAACTGCTGCTTCCAGAGAGCGGGGTCCCTGATAGGAAGAATGCCCAGTGGTGGTGAAGGACATGGAAATCAGTGCCCATTTCAAGAACCTACCCTTAAATAGGGTCACTGAGAGCTCTCTATTATCACTAGAGGGAAATCAGGTAGATGAGTTCACTTGGTGGTGAAAGCGTGTGACTACTCTCTTTTGATTGTTTCTACATTTTAAGTGAAATAGAAGGCAAAGCCTTCTTCATAGCTAAGGAAACAACAGCCAAAGCAAATAGACAACAATCAGAATGGGAAAGGATATTTGCATATTATGAATCAGACAGAAGCTTACTAAGTAGGATCTACAGAGAACTCAAATTAATCAACAAAAAAATACCAAACCATCCCATCTATCACTGGGCAAGAGACATGAATAGAACCTTCTCTAAAGAAGACTTGATAAATGGCTAAAAAGTATGAAAATATTCTCATTGTCCCTAATCATCAGAGAAATGCAAATCAAACCCACTCTGAGATATCACCTAACCCAGTGAGAATGGCCCACATCACAAAGTCTCAAAGCTGCAGATGTTGGCATGGATGTGGAGAGAAGGGAACACTTTTACACTGCTGTTGGGACTGCAAATTAATACAACTTTTTTTGAAGGAAGTACGGAGAATCCTCAAAGAACTCAAATTAGACCTCCTATTGGATCCTGCAATCTGATTACTGAGCATCTACCCAGCAGAAAAACAATCATTTTATCATAAGAACATTTGTACTAGACTGTTTATTGCAGTTCAATTTACAATTGCCAAATACGGAAGCAACCTAAATGCCCACCAACCCAGGAATGTATTAAAAAGCTGTGGTATATGTATACCATGGAATACTATGCAGCCATTGAAAGATAATGGAGACTTGGCTCAGCGCCTGTAGCTCAACGGGCTAAGGTGACAGCCATGTACAACTGAGCTGGTGGGTTCGAATCCAGCCTGGCCCGCCAAACAACAATGACGGCTGCAACCAAAAAAATGGCAGGGCATTGTGGTGGGCGCCTGTAGTCCCAGCTACTTGGGAGGCGGAGGCAGGAGCCTTGTTTGAGCCCAGGAATTAGAGGTTGCTGTGAGCTGTGATGTCACAGCACTCTACCCTGGGTGACAGCTTGAGGCTATGTCTCAAAAAAAAAAAAAAAAGGTATGGAGACTTTATATCTTTCTTATTAACCCAGGGGGAAGTGGAACACATTCTTCTTAGTAAAGAATTCCAAGAATGGAGAAGCAAGAATTCAATGTACTCAATTCTAATACGAAGGTAGTAGATGAACTAATACAAGGGGTAGTGTAGGGGAATCAGGTAGGGGGATCACAGTGTGTGGCACACCTTTTCGGGGTAGAACACCAGTATAAGAGGGACTTTATCTAACAAATGCAATCAGTGTAACCTAATTCTTTGTAACCTCAGTAAATCCCAAACAAAAAAAGAAAAGAAGAGGTTTGCAGAGAAGGATGTTTGAGACCAGAGAAGACAGTATGAAATAGTTATCCAAACATTCTCTTTAGTAAAGTATCACAAGAATGGAAAAAAAAGTATCCAATATATTCAATACTAATATGAAGCCAGTAGACATTCTAATATATACTCCAACAAGAGAAAAACTCAATTTAATTCAAGTGGGGGGGAGGGGGCAGGAGAGAGGGAGGAGAAGGGAGGAAGGAGTGGGATTAGTGTGCTCTCACCTAATAGGTTAAATGTAAGGGTATGGGGCACACCTCCCGGGTGGGGGGAACAACTTTAACAGAGACCTTACCTCACAAATGCAAACATTATAACCTAATTGTATCCTCATATTAACCTGAAAAAAAAAAAAGAGTTATCTGAGAGAGTAAGAGAAGATGTATGATGGAAATAAAACAGAGATAGAATCCAACTTGAAGGTAATTCTCTAATGCTAATTTGTTTAATATGAGATTGGGAAACATCGATGTGTAGTTTTTGGACACATGTAATATGCAAAGCAGGACAAGAGGTGACTATGACCTGCATCGTATTTTCCCAGGCACATAATATCTACAGAAGAGGGACCAAGAGGTTGAGGGCATAAGCAAGAGATTACCATAAAAATGACCAACAGAATCTACATTTGGAAGAAGGAAGATGAGGTTATGAAGGACCTAAGAAAATGTATGAGGTGAAAAGATTTCCCGGGGCATCAATGACGAGCTAGGGAAAAGGAATTGAAGGAATGTGTTAGAAAGACACACAAGGGTGGATTTCGGAGTGGGGGTGCTTAAAATTGCGATTACAAAAAAATAGTTCTTACCACTACTGAGAAAGCATAGGGTAACTGCATGCGAATGGTTAGCTGACGTAATGTGGAGAATAAGATTGTAGGCACAAACAAAAATAAGGTATTGTAAAGTCAAGATAAGATTGTCTGTATAAGTATGAAAATGACCAAAAAGTGTGTCAGAAGTAATAATAGAGTAAATCACATAAAATTTTTCAATAAATGAAGAAAAGTAGTCTGGGGAGTTGGTTAGATGACTGCAATAAACTGGGGTAATTAATAATCTGTTGCCATGAAATTCAGAAGAAATCAAGGACTTAGAAGGAGAAGGTAAAAAGGAGGAGAGGTCTGAAAATGGAAAGAAGAATTAGAAAAGACAATTATCCTAACTCCATACCTGCCATTTGATCCACCAATCCCACCACTAGGTATTTCCCACAAAGGAAGTCATTTCATCCAAAACACTTGCACTCCGACACTTACTGCAGCATGGTTCACAGTTGCTGCTGATGGAATCAATGCAAAGTGCCCATCAATGTATGAGTGGATCAATAAAATGAGGTATATGTGTACTATGAGTACTACTCACGCATGAAAAAAGGATGAATTAAGATCTTTTGCAACAATTTGGATGGAATTGAAGGCCATTATCCAAAGTGAAGTATCTAGGAATGTAAAAACAAATCTTTCTCACCATCAAATTGGCACTGACCCAATGAGCACACACGTGCACAGAGGAAGCAAAGCTCAGTTGAATCCAAGCAGAGGGGAGAAGGAAGAGGGAGACTGGTGGAAACCTACCTAACGGGTACAATGAACACTTACTGAGTGATGGGCACACTTATAACCCTGTCTCAAGCATAACAAGTTAATCCATGTAACATTTGCATCCACATAATATTTTGAAATAATAATTATAATTTTTTTAAAGCACTGATTATGACTCCAGGAAAGAAAGATGATTGTTCCACATCTTTGAGATCTCCAAAGAACATTCACAGTCTGAGATAATCAGCAGGTATTTCATTCACTCACTTGAGATGTTTATTTTTAGAGACAGTCATCTCATAAAAGCTCCCTTTGCAACATCATGTATGTTAAGATGAAAACGATAATATTAACATTTGTATTTCTTGAGTCTCAGTTTACATTTTCAATTTAAACATTCAAATGCTGTAGGTGTTTTTATTTTGTTTTTATGAGCATTTGCATATGTATATAAAAATATATCACATTGCATGACTAACCACTTCAGACTCATGAGTACACATTTCCCAAAAATAAGTATTTTCAACTTCCCAATGTTGCAAATATCCCGAATAGCTATTTTTCTGGAAATATGTTATCGTATTATCATCAACAGAAGCAAAGAGAAAAACAGATATTCTATTCTATCTACGGTACTATATTTTTAGCATTTTCTGGTAAGCATTCTACATTCTACATTTGAAGCAATTTTCTATTAGACGGAGATTATTTTCCAGGTATCAATTTAGCTAGAACATTAGCTCCTTAAGTTCTTTTCTAAAACCAAATTATTAATTTTATTAAAGTTTTTTGAATGTTCCCTAAAAAAGTGTTCCTATTCATTTATTTCATGTTCAAATAAAAAATGCCCTAAATGATTACTTTTGTAAACCTGCCAAATTACTAGCATGAAACACATTGGTCTTTCATTGCATGGAATCATGAATCATTTTCCTTTCTTAAGGATTTAGGGGAATTCAGTGTATACATATTTTAAAACTGTTTCCTAGAAGTTTACTTGGCCTTGCAGTGATAATGAATTGCCCTTTTGGGTCAATCTCATTCCACCCATAGGTCCTAGATAACATAAAAAATAAAAACATAATCTATTTAATTCTCTTATGTCATAAAAAGTTACTGTCCTGTATTTAATACAACCTAGAAATTTTCTCCTTACATCACGTACATTATTAGTAGCATGATATATTTTCATAATGAAACAAATAAATTTAAGTTTAAAAAGTGATAAGTAAAGAAATTTAAGTATTCTTTATTTGCTTCTTTGCTTCATTTTATTATCAAGCCAAAAAATGTCAAAGTATATATTTGGAGAAGTAAAATCATTAAATAAAGAGGTTTTCACATTATTTTTCTTAAGTGTAAAATTTAAGATCATAGTACAGGAATAGACAAAAATAGATAATTCTATTAACCTGAAACCTGATATAATTTTATCAACTTCTCCATAGCCAGTAGAGAAAACAAATAAACACTAGGCTGGAATCAGGAGGCCTAAGTTCTAGTCAATGTTCCTATAGGTTCTTGTCCTGTGAACTTGAAAAGTCATTTTAATTATCTGAGTGTCAGTTTTCTTATTTGTAAGAATTTTAACCCACAAATGTGTAAAGAGTGAATTCTGGAGGTGTGAAACAAAATGGGATTAGGGAGAGGAAATGTAGTTGGTACCTGTGCTTCTTTCAAGTCAAATAAAGAAGTTGTATAAATAACAACAGTGTCTATAAGCACATTTTTATCTCCAGATCTCAAAGGAACACAATTTAATTACATTTTGATTATCATCAATAATTACCCATATGTCTGACAAATCTATTTTTTTTTTCCTAATGCTAATCTAGTGAACCCAAGCAAAAAATAATCATTGAAGAGAAGGAAGAATTTAAACAAGATGTTACAGAACACAGTTGACAATGACACATCTTCCTGAATTAACTTAGTTTTCTTCCTGATAGTTTTCAGGAGAGCTAGTATTTCAAGCATAAGAGACAGATAAAATTCTAGAGCTTATCAAATGTTCTTTGATGTCAGGCAACAGTACCCTGACTGTAAGAAGGAAGAGAAGAGAGGCTTGCATCTAGTCTTTAAAATAAAATAACACTCAGTTCAAAAATGTCACCAGTAGTTCTATAATTATTATCATAATTTTAAAAGACCACACAATTCACAGGTTACTGGAATTAACTAGAATAATCCTACAGATTGCCTGTGGATGAATTGATGAGGTATACCCTGCTGAACCTTTATCCTCTCACAGAAATCTAAAAAACAAACGAAGAGATGCCATGGCAGTTTTTGGCATTTTTATACAGAAGGTGAGTAGTTTTCTTTCTTTCTTTTTTTGCAATTTTTGGCTGGGGCTGGGTTTGAACCCCACTGACTGTGGTATTGAATACATGATTATAGATTGCTTCTTTTTTCAATGAAAAGAAGATAAGTTTTTCTGCTTACAGTAGTATGAGTTTACTGAAGAGAAAAATGCTAAAGTATAGAAGTTCAGAAAATAAAAGCTCACCACTAATATTGTCCCTTGAAGTTACCATTAATAATTATCACTGTCCCTATTCAAAACTTTGTATGCACATATTACTGTATTTTATTATGGGGAGACTTTGAGGGAGATGGGAAGAGGGTTAATTTGTTCAATTGCTTATGTTAACAATACTGTCCTATAAACTTGGTAAAAAAATGCATACAAAAAGTATCTGAAACAAAGAAACTAAGAATCAGCTCTGTATTCAGCCACTTCAGTACAATTAACCTGGCTGCCACTTCTCTGTACTCATCCTACCCATGTTTAAGAGGTACTCGCTTAGCGCTTTCATAGTACCCCATGGATACCTGCATAGTTATTATTGTACCCTGCTATGTCATTTAATTATTTTCTATGTGGTGTCTCTCACTGGATTCTGAATATCCAAATGGTGCAATATCTGAAATAGCTCTCTGCAGAGCAATCACAGAGCTTGACAGGGCCTTAGGACTAGCTATACATACAGCATGAATTTTTGGATGAATATCAATTTGCAAATCAATACTCTGATCAGAGTTGTTCAATCAACTCTAATTTCTTATATTTTTTCTCACACTTAGTATTCATTTTTCTTTCTTACTCACAGAGATAATCATGAGAATCACAACAATACAATGTTCCTGATTTGCCAAGCTAGTTAATTCACCCTCAAAAGGAACTGGGTTTAGGTTGACATGACCACTCTTTTTAAAACCACAATTGCATTCTAGAGCAAAATCCCTGGTGCCTTGGAGGGTAAGGATGGAAAGAGAGGATGCTGGTGGTTTAATCACAAAGCAACTTAGAGAAGCTCTTGTCTTTTTATTCAGAGACAAGGAAAGCTCAGGTGGTTCATATCTTTCAATCACAGCATAGAGGTGAAAGAAAAGACGTGCCTCAATGACAGGAAACTGCAACAGGCATTGTTACAGAATGTGTGAACACTTCCTTAGTCCCTAGCAAGTACAGGGCTGGGCCATGCTTTTAGGAGCAGGGATTTTGCAGGAAGTTTAATAATGAATATTTGGTGAAGGTTAGAGGTAACATGTGAGTCTCATAAATGTGGAATATTTATTATAATTAGTGTAGCTTCAAATGCAAGAGAGTGAATTTTCAGTACTTATAAAAGATATAAAAAATGAAGTAAAACAAGGACAAAAAAACTAGAGATAGAATAATCACATCTTTTTAGTCACGTCTGTCTAAAAGAATAGTATCAGTCCTTTTGTAAGGAAGAACTAGAAATTCTGGGGCTGGATGACTAATTTCATGTGTCAATTTGGAGGATGATTTTAGATGAGATTAGCATTTAAATTGGTGAACTTTGAGTAAAGCACATTGCCCTACATGATGGGTGGGTTGTCTTTATCCAGTCTGCTGAAAGACTGAATAATACAGCAAGACCAGCCTTCATGAGCAAGATAGTTTCCAGCCTGCCAGCCCACACTAAGGATTTTGAACTTGCCAGCCTACATAATCACATGAGCCAATTCCTTATAATCTCTTTGCACACACACACCCACATCACATCACACCACATACACACACACAAACACACCATGGTTTCTGTTTCTCTGGGGAAAACAACTAATACAGGACTCTATGTATGTACATGCATGGATAAAACCTGCTTTCAGTTAATGGTTTAGCAAAGTATGCATATGGATACACATACACACATATTTATAGTCTTTCTTAAATAACGTTTCTTTTTTTATTAAATCATAGCTGTGTACATTAATGCAAAATCATGGGGTACATTGTGCTGGTTTTATATGTAATTTGAAATATTTTCATCTAACTGGTTAACATAACCTCCACAGTATTTTCTTAGTTATTGAATTAAGACATTTACATTCTACATTTAGTAAATTTCACATGTACCCTTGTAAGATGCACCGTAGGTGTGGTCCCATTGTTTCTATTGTAAAGACTGTGCATCCTATATTGTTGAAGAGAAGTACTTTAAACTAACAAAGGCCTTACCCACAAAGGTAGCAACCACGCTGCTTCCCAGAGTTTGTAGACTCTTTCGGAGCCCCCCGTGAATTCTGCCTTAAACACGTTTCTTACCTTATGCGTGTAGTTCATGTCACAGCCACTCTTGTATTCATCTCTTCTTTTACAAATGTTGACAATTTGCCTTTAGAAATGGCAGGATTTGGATGTATACATTTTTGTCCTGGAGAAAGGAAGAAAATAAGTCATTTAGATACTGAGATTTTGTCTAAAAGTTTGGGTTTTTAGACTTCTAGACTTTCATATGTAATCTAAAGTTCTGCATTTGGGGAGGATCACTGAACTCAATGTTCTGATGTCAAATCAGCATCACTAGCACTTGCCCTGGAAAACCCTTGCTTACAATCCCCTTCCTCATATAATTCTGGGTTATGGTAGTACCAAGAAGAGGCACTGATTTTGGAATGCAGAAGAAAAGTAGAAAGCAATGTTTATGGGTAGCACTTGCATAATTACCTACATTGGTACCTCTAATTAGTCTCCTCAAGCTTCCATAACAGATTAACAGAGTAGGTGGTTTAAACAACAGAACGATACTTTTTTGTGTTTCTGGAGATTTAGTAGTCTAAAAATTAAGGTGTCGTCAACTTGGTTTCTTCTGAGGTCTCTCTCTCTGTGTTTTTGTTAGGCACAAACTTAAGAGTAGAATTGCCGGAAGTGAAACAGGTTCTCATGTACCACTTACCAAACTGCAAAGTGCTCTGCTTGGATGAGTCTGGTGAGACAGAGCCTTCATACAACAACGCAAAGCAACTTCATTACTTACAGATAGGCAGCAAGAGACAACAGAAGACTAGGATTCATGGTGAGCCAGTTTCTCAAAGCTCAGGACAGCTGCCTAGGATGGATGGACACATCTGTGCATGCTCCACTTTGCACCACAGCTGAGGGACCTTGAAAGTGGACCACTCCGGGTTTTTATACCCCAGGTGTCACTTGGCTTGCTGAGCAAAAGCATTGCAGGACACCCCGTTCTAGAACAGATGGGTACAATGCGCTAATTTTATATACAATTTGGATGCTGACATCAAACTGGTTAGCATAGCCTTCACTTCACTTACTTAATTATTGTGTTAAGACATTTATACTCTACTCTTAATAGCTTTGACATGTACCTGTACCACATAATTGCATTAATGTATACAGTTATGATTTAATTAAAAAGGAAAATAAATAAATAAATTTGTCAGCCTTTTCTCTTTAACAACAACAAAAAAAAAAAAAAAAGAAGAAGAAGAAGAGATGGGTAGAGAGCCCAGCCTCTTCCACATAGTTCCTCCCTCTCTCAGGATGTCATGTTCCCAACAAAGTTCCTTGACAACTACCAGAGAGTAAATTTTACTCCTGTCAGCTCTGTATGAGAATTTTGAAATGTTACCTTCTTGGTGAATATTTTCTTCTCCTTTAATTACCACTTTATCATTTTCAAACAATTCTATAAACCCTTTTTACAGCAAGTCCATAGCTTGGCACTAAAATGGATTCCAACTATGATGCCAGATAGAAACATTTTTAACCAGCTGTGAAATATTTTATCATTGGGAAATTGTTTTTAAAGAATGTTGATATGGTAAGTAGTGAATCACTGAGTAGTTCCAGATTACTTAAAAGCCAATAACTCAACTTTACTTATTATAATGCAAATTATTAAGATTTTATTCACTGACAAAACACAATGTCTTACTTGATTGTTAATAGATTCTTTTCCTCTCTACATATTCTTGGGAATTGCTTGATCTTTCTCTTATTAAAGAGTTTCATCCTTTAATTTAATTTTCTATGTCACTCCCAAAGAGCCACTGAATTTCTCCCTTAAGTGTGAGTTGCTGAATATATTATTTTTTGCTTGTAATTTTAATTATTATTATATATAATTGAACTTCTTTATTTCTGTAAGTTTAAAAGGAAATTTTAATTGTCATTGCATAGTGGTTATTATTTTCCTATAACAAAGTCTGATAATGTAGCAAGCACCATAGTTAGCAGTTATTGAAAGTAGGGATGTCAGGTATGATAGTGGACCTCAACTCTCACTAGAACCTTAAGATGTTGATATGTGACTGCAAAGAAAAAGTTCTTGACAGAAATCCTGAGTGCTACTCCAAAGAACACACAAATGAAAAGAGTGAAATAACCTTATTCCTGAATGGAGAAAGTCTTACTGGTCTGGATAGAAGACAAAACCAGTCATAACATTTCTTTATGCCAAAGCCGAACCCTTGGCAAGGTTCCAACTCAGACTATTATTTATTGAAACTGCCAAGGTCTATGAGAAGAATCTCTGGGGCAACTATAGCTTTAGGAACTGCATTTCAGTAGAAACAATTCTTGAAAGTCAAAATTATTCCTTGATTCATGGTCTGAAAAATGGATGTTGTGTTAGCAGGCATAGAAACAACATTTATCTCTTTATACATCTCCATCAGAGCTCTTTGTGCATTGAAAATGAGCAGTAATATTTTGAAAGAAATCTTTTCTTTTCTTTTTGAGCAATAGATCTCAACTGAGGGCTTAAAATATTTAGTGAACCATACTATAAACAGATGTGCTGTCATCCCGGCTTTCTTATTTTATTTATAGAGCACAGGCACCATAAATATAGCATCATTCTTAAGGGTTTTAGGATTTTCGAGTGGTGAATGAGCGCTGACTTTAATTGAAAGTCACCAGCTGCACTAGCCTCTAACAAGAGAGTCAGCCTCTCTTTTGAAGTTCTGAAGCCAGGTGTTGACTTCTCTGTAGCTTGACAGGTCATAGATGGCATCCCCTTTCAATGGAAGGCTGATTTGTCTACATCGAAAATCTGTGTGTAGTATAACCATCTTCATCAATGAACTTAGGTAGATCTTTTCTTTTCAGGTTGTTTTTTTTTTTTCCAGAGTCTGAACTTTGTTCCCCTGGGTAGAGTGCTGTAGCGTCATGGCTCACAGCACCTCACTGTTGGGCTCAAGTGATTCTCTTGTCTCAGCCACCCAAATAGCTGGGGCTACAGGCACCCACCACAATACCCAGCTATTTTTAGAGATGGGGTCTCGCTCTTGCTCAGACTGGCCTTGAACTCCTGAGTTCAAGCAATCTGCCCATGTTGGCCTCCCAGAGTGCTAGGATTATAGGCATGAGCTATTGTGCCCAGCCTGATTGTGGGTAGATCTTCGAGTATCTTGCTAAGGCCTCTACATCAGCACTTGCTCCTTCATCTTGTACTCTTACATTTCAGACTTGGCCTCTTTCTTTAAATCTCATAAATTAACCTTAGTAGCTTCTAACCCTTTTTTCCAGCTTCTTAGAGAATTGAAAAGAGGGACCATGCTCAGGATTAGGCTTTGGCATAAAGAAATGTTATGGTTTGTTTTGTCTTCTATCCAGACCAGTAAGACTTTCTCCATTCAGGGATAAGATTATTTCACTCTTTTCATTTGAATGTTCATTGGAGCAGCACTCTAGATTTTTGTCAAGAACTTTTTCTCTCTAAGTCACAACTTGACTGGTTGTTTGGTACAAAAGACCTAGCTTTCAGCATAGCTTTGCTTTCCACATGCCTTTCTTACTAAGTTGAATCATTTCTAGGCTTTGCTTGAAAGTGTGAGGTGTGCAACTCTCTTGTTCTCTTGAACAATTAGAAGCCATTGTAGGTCTAATTATTGACCTAATTTCAATATTGTGTGTCAGGGAAGAGGGAGGCCAGATGGGATGAAGAGGGATGAGGGTGGGGGAAACCAGTGGGTCACTGTGCCAGTCAGAACACATACACTTAATAAGTTTGATTAAGTTTGCTGTCTTGTATGGGTTCTGTACATATCACCCCAAACAATTACAACAGTAACATGAAGATCACTGATCACACATCTCCATAACTGATATAATAATAAGTTTGAAATATAGTCAAAATTACCAAAATGTGATGCAGAAGCATGAGGTGAACATTCACTGTTGGAAAAATGGCCCCAATAAATTTGCTTAAGGCATGGTTGCTACAAACCTTCAATTTGTAAACCATTCAAATTTCTACAAAGTGCAATAAATTAAAGTGCAATAAAATGAGATATGCCGGAATCTGTTTTTCTGCAGTAGTGTAGGATAGAGTCCATGTTATCCACGTGGTAAACATGGATAACAAGACCACTCAAACTATGGACCCAGGTCCACCATTACTAATGCTGTGTCAAACTCCATATGTATATTATATTATTTCATAATAATTCAATGCCATCTTCCATTTGTTCTTTCTAATCTCTTCAGGTATTTTTCCATAAATGACAGTCATTTAAAAATAATATGTCAATAAACTTAACAAAGGACCCCTCTCTTGATTATGTTACAAATTTTAAGCCAAGATATAATCCAAGATTTTCAATAATCATAAGATTATTCAATCACTTTATTCAATAGAAAGCATCATAAATCAAAATATTGTGGTAGGAGGAAAATTTTTTTAAACTGACAAAAATATATGTTTTAAATATATATTTTTATCTTCTGGATTTCTATCTTTATCTGTACTATAATTTACACGATAAATGACAACATAGTAGCATGTATATTATCTATAAATAAATAAATAATATAGGTTTAGTAGGGTTCAGAACCCCAAATTTTATAAACCCCTGTTTCAGATTCCTGCTTGTTATTTGAACATCTACTCATACAGACGGTTTTTTTTTTGATTCCTTAAATTGATTTATTAAATTAGGTTTCTCAAAACTTTAATCCTTTATTTGTATAAGTCAAACTTATTTTATTGCTGTTGTTGTTCTTTAACTTAAACCTGTCAAGACACCCAATATGCTAATGTGTTGAGTGACTCTCCAAGTGGAAGATTGAACACGCTGCATTTCCCAGTTTTGTTAGTCCATGGATCCTATTTTCACAAGGAATATCACATAATTGACATTTTGAATAACACCCTTTAGTTAAAAGACACTTGCAGATACACTTTGGTTCCCCTTGTCTATTGATAGGGCTCTAAAAACATTTCTATAGCTCCAGTCTGTAGCTAAATGATGATAACAGTAAAGCCAACCTGTGTGGCCTCTTTATTAACTTCCTGAATTAAACAATCTTCCCTCCAATCAACCACTCTGCATCCATTTAAACTCCTGTTTCAATACATCACCCTCCTCTGCCATTTTTCCTATTTCCTGATTCTGAGCCTTCTATCATCTCATTTTTAACATCTTTCTTTCCTCTACTACATTCATCAATTAAACCTGATCATTGTTCTACATGCTTATAGTCAGACCATGGCTAAAATATTTATGATAAAGTAACTCATAATTATTTCTACATGTTAAGAACTTTTTTACAGTTATTTTTATTAGTCCCAGATCTAGAAAACCTGAACTGAAATCAGGGATTTAAAAGCATATGGAAACAGAGAACAAGCCACTGTAGGTGAGAGTTTAATCGCCTATAGATAACCCAAGGATGCCAGAAACATATTTTTCAGTGGAGCTGGTCATATGGTGTAATGATAGCCTCAGAACGTAAAGGCGATGACTTTCCCTAAGAAACATGAATTTTCATGAAGTCTTTAATAACATACTCAAGGAAGTGAGAAATACAATCTTAACCAATAGGGTAGTATCAAATGAGAAAGATGCTTCAGAGCCAAGCTTTGGGAATAGGTTCTGTAAGTTTATTTTAAATCGCAGTAGAACATCAGCTGTTTCAATCAATGGGTATGACTGGCTCTGGATGACACTCCAATTCATTGCCACCTGGTCCATTTGTTCAAATAGTTTTCTATCTGTGATGGCTACAAGCCAGGTGAGTCTGTCAGCTGTTGTAATTCAACAGCAATCCAATGCTCAGCTGGCATAAGACAGCAAGTTCTTACCATGAGATGCATGGATGGACGTTCCTAGCCCACAGTTCCAGAAAAGCTCCTACAACTAACAAAGACCCTGCCGTCCCATAGTCTAGAAAAGTAACAAGTTTTACATCAACAGACTGGTATTCTGTCCCAAAACTAGCAAATGAACAATGTTAACCATGGTTTAAAATTCATTATTTTTAGAAGTTAAAAATTTGTGAAGTCAGAAAAGAATTAGTGTTATTATGAATATTATTAAACCATTGAGGGTAAAGTTTCAAGGCATTTAAGGGGGTTCACCTCCCTAAATCCCATAAATTCTTTAAAAATGTAGTTCTTAATTTTGCAACATGAAATAAATAGCAACCTTGACTTTATGGACTTCACTTTATGTTGTTGTTATCAGTTTATGTTGTTCATGTTATCAACTGTATGAGGGCTGTCCAGAAAGTATCCAGCCATGTATCACAAAAAAAAAAAAAATAGAGATATAATTGGTTGGATACTTTCTGGACAGTTTTCATAGCTCTACTTTCTATCATGATGGGTGTTAATTTATAACAGAATCACCTGGTATACAATATCTTTTCATTGTGCCCTATGATGCACTTTGATGTCAGAAGCTAAGAATCTTACAGCTTCAGGGTCCTGTTCAATTTGATCCAGAAAATTTCTTTGAAAGCTTTCATTAGATATGTCTTTATTTATTATTTTTACATACATTTTATTTTGTATATTTGAGGTTCATATCATGACATTATGAGATACATATAGATAATAAAATTGTTATTGTACTGAAACGGATCAACTTATCTATCTGCTCAGAGTTAGTGGTTTGTTTGCTTGTTTTTTCTGTGGCAGGAAAGTTTAAAATCTAGGTAATAAAGACCCTCTACTACAATACACTTCCATTAACTATATTCCTTATATCGTTCATTGTATCCCTGGACTTGTTCATCCTATGCAGCTGCTCCTTTGCATCCTTTGATGTACATCGCCCCATTTCGTTTCTCCCTCTCTACCCCTAGAAGCTACTGTTTTATTCTCTTTCTCTGTACATTTGACCATTTTTCCTTTTATTTTTAGATTCCACATATAAGTTGAATCATACAACATTTTCTTTCTGTGTCTGGCTTATTTCAATGAGCATAACGTCATGCATGTTGTGGCAAATGGCACCATCTCCTTTAGGTCTTAGTAAATATTTGTGTGTGTATATGTCAGAGAGAGAGGAGAGAGAAAGAGAGAGAGAGAGAGATAGTTTGTGACACATTTTCTTTACACATTTATCCACTGACAGATATTTAGGTTGTTACCGTATCTTGGCTATTGTGGATAATGCTGCATTCAACATGGGCTAGACGATGGCTTTATCTCTTTTGTCATGATTGCTGGCTTATAGGTAGTTCTGTTTTTAATTTCTTTACAAACTTTCATATTGCTTTCCATAAAAACATTATGAATCTGCATTCCCACCAGCAGTATATTAGGATTCCCTTTTTCCTACAACCTTGCCAATATTTGTTATACCTTGTGATATATCATAGTGATTTTAATTTGCATTTCCTAATCATTGATTAATGATGTTGAGCACCTTTTTATATGCAGTCATGCATTGCTTAACAATGGGGATACATCCTAAAAAACACATTATTAGTCAGGTTTTTTTTCAAGCATAGTAAAATATACTTACAAAATCCTAGCTGTTATAGCCTGCTACATAGCTAAGCATACCTATATGGTATGGCCTGTTGTTCCTAGGCTACAATCCTGTACAGCATGCTATTGTACTGAATACTCTACATGATTATAACACAAGGCAAAGTATTAGCACATATAAACTTACATAAACATAGAAAATGTACAACAAAAATACAATACAAAAGATAAAAATGGTGTTCCTGCATAGGGCACTTACCACAAATGGAGCTGGCAGGACTGGAAATTGCTCTTGGTGAGTCAGTGAGTGGTAAATGCCATTGGCTTTACAAACATTCTTCACTTAAGCTTACAAGATTTATTTAAAATTTTTTCATTTCTTCAATAAGAAATTGAACCTTAGCCTATCGTAACATTTTCACTTTATAAACTTTTTAATTTTTTATCTCTTTTACTCTTTTATAACAACATATAGCTTAAAACACAAACACATTGTACAGCTGTGCAAAAATATTTTCTTTATATCCTTTATTCCATCAGCATTGCTCTATTTTTTAAGTTATTTATATGTTTACTATTTAAACTTTTTTATAAAAATAAGACACAATGTACACTATGGCCTGCACAAGGTCAAGACCATAATATCACTGTGCTCCACACCCTGTACATCTCATCCCACTGGAAGGACTTCAGGGTCAATAACAAACATGCAGCTGTCATCTGTTATGATGACAATGCCTTCTCCTGGAGGCCTCCTAAAGGACCACCTAAGGCTGTTTTACAAGTTAATGTATTTTTATAAGTACAAAGCATATACTTCAAGATAATAATGAAAGTATAATATAATAAACACACACACAAGTAAGATAATTACTATTACTGTCAAGTATTATGAACTGTACATAGTTGTACGTCCTAGATTTTTGCATGAATGACAGCCCAATAGGTTTATTTACACCACCATCACCAAAAATATGTGAGTAATGTGCTGTGCTATGACATTACACTGCCCACAGTGTCACTAGATGATAGAGATTATTCAGTTCCATCAATATCTTGTAGGACCATTGTCACATATGCAGTCTATCATTGACTGAAAAGTTGTTTGTAGCCAAAAAACCATTTGCCAAAGCCAATGTCTGGGAGTTTCTATCCTATGGTCTATTCTAGGAGTTTTATGATTTCAGAACTAATATTTAGGTCTTTTATTCATTTTGAAGTGACTTTTATGTATGGCATAAGATAGGGTCCAACTTTTTTCTTTTGCCTATGAAAAACCAGTTTTCCTAGCACCTCTTATTAAAGAGACTATCCTTTCCCATCAAGTTCTCTTGAGGGCCTTGCAAAAGTCAGTTTCTCCCACATCTTTGAATTTATTTATGGGATCTCTATTCAGTTCCATTGGGCCATGTTTCTATGTTATGATAGTACCATACTGTTTTGGTGACTATAGCCTTGGAATATAATTTTCATTCAGGAAATGAGATGCCTCCAACTTTGTTTTTATTAGTATTGCTTTGGTTACATGGGGGTTGTGGTTCTATATTAATTTTAAGATTTTTTTTCTGTTTTTATAAAGGAGTCTATTAGAATTTTCATTGATATTAGATTAAATCTGTGTATTGTTTGGATAGTTTAAGTATTTTGACAATATTAATTCTTCCACTCTATGAAGACATGACATATTTCCAATATTTGTATCTCCCTGAATTTATCTTATCAATGTTTGATAATTTTCAGTGTACAGATCTTTCACTTTCTTAATGAAATTTATTTCTAATATTTTATTTTTTATGCTATCATAAATGGGATTGTTTTCTTTATTTTTTCTAGTTAGGTTGTTATTTGTGTATAGAAATACTATGATTTTTGTGTGTTGATTTCTGTATCATGTAACTTTCCTAAATTTATTTATTAGTTCTAACATGAGCTTTGTGAGAGTGTGTGTGTGTATGTTTGACTATGAGTAAAAGCTAGGGTTTTCTAGCGGTAGGATTATATAAGCTGAAAATAGGGATAATTCTACTTCTTCCTTTAAAATTTGGATACTTATTAATTCTTTTTCCTGTCTAATTGTTCTTACTGGTATTTGAGGTACCAAGTTGAATGGTGGTGAAAATTTGCTCTCCTACCTTGTACCAGATTTTAGTGGAAAATCTTTTGTATGTTCTCCATTTATATGATGTTATCATAAATGACTTTTATCATGTTGAGGACGTTTCCTTCTATTCCTAAACTGTTAAGACTATTTATCATAAAGGATGCTGAACTTTGTCAAATGCTTTTTCTGCTTCAATTGAGATAATCATGTGGGTTTTTATCTTTCATTCTGTTAATGTGATGTATGACATTGATTGATTTGTATTTGCTAAACAAGATTTGCATGCCAGGGATAAATATCACTTGGTCATGATGTGTAATCTTATTAATGCATTGTCTAATTTGGCTTGCTAGTATTTTATTGAGGATTTCTTCATCGAAGTTCATCAGAGATATTGGCCTCTAATTTCCTTCTCATATGGTGTCTTTGTCTGGCTTAAGTATCAAGATGATCCTGGGCTCATAGTATGTGTTGGAAGTATTCTCTCTAGCTCTGTTGGGGGGAGAGTTTAAGATGTATTGGTATCTTCATCTTTGAAAGTCTGGAGGAATTCAGGAATTCAGCCATAAAGCCATTTTGTCCTGAGCTTTTCTTTGTTGGAAGGTTTTTAACTAAAAGGTGTCCCAAAAGTTGCCCACAATTTTACAAAGAGGTGGCCAACAGGTAGAGAATATTTTGTAAAATGTTGTAATGCATATTTTATAAATAAAGGTATATTTGCCTACAATTTTCCATTTTCCCTATGTATAGTGACTTCAGGGGTGACAGTTGAGATGCCCAGTACTTTTTCATCCTCTTTATTTGGTACTGACCTATTGAATCCTTTTATTTCTTCCTGTTTGAAACTTTATAGAATACATTTTTCTAGTAATTTATCCATTTCTTCTATGTTATCTAATTTATTGACAAATAATTATTTCTAATATTCCCTTATGATTCTCTTTTTTTCTGAGGCATCCATTGTAAAGTCTCCACTTTTATTTCTGATTTTAATTTTTTGAGATTTCTGGGGGGTTTTGTCTTAGTCTAGCTAGTGGTTTTGTGATTTTTGCTTGTTTTTTCAAGTAACCAAGTGTTGATTTTATGAATGTTTTCCTTTGGTTTTTTGTTCCATATTTGACTTATTTCCTCTCTTATTTTTATTATGTCCTTCCTCCTGCTAACTTTGGGTTTAGTTTGTTTTTTTTTCTAGCTCCTTGAGGCATAGTATGAGCAAACATGGCTTCTTGTGTTTGTTACTTTGTCTCACAGAAACATAAATTTTAAAAAGAAAAAAGGAACTTGTAAGCTACCTTTCTAGTACACTCCTTAAACTAACATTTGTTTTCCTATAATCATCAATCCACCTTCCTTTTTATACCAAGTATAGCTGTGGTTTTTGTGTATGTGCCTATAGATGCTGTCTCTAAAACTTATCTCAATTCTGTCCTTGTCTCTTCGTATCCACTGCTGCCACCTATCCCCAACCCAAAACCACCATCATCTCTAGCTTGGCCTTTTAGACTGGCTGCCTAACTAGTCTCCCTGCTTCCATTCTTGCCCCACTAACCTACTTTCCATAAATTAGAACACCTAAATTAGATCCTTTCAATAACCTCCCATTGTCCTCACATTTAAATCCCATTTCCTCATTACAGTTTACCAAGTCCTCAACAAACTTGATTTGCCTGCTTCTCTTACCTTCAACCTGTCCCTGGCCATTCTCTCCTTCTCTATATCTGCTCCGTCATTTTACCCTTTTTTCAGCTGATAAATCAGGTCAAGGTTTTTCTTCCTTAATACTTCAACCTATTTGGAGGGATTCTCCACCCATCCTCTTTACAATCACTGTATTCTCTTGGTCCTTAATGACTCCACTTAGATGTTACTCCCTCAATAGGATTCCCTGTCACCCAATTTAAAATAGGTCCTGTTCCCTTATTCCCTCTCCCAGCCCTCTAATTTTCCCTCATAGCACTTTATTGTTGTAATTGAGAAGTTTATTGTTTACTTACTTTTTGTGGTCTACATGGAGCTATATAATATATATAATACATATATACAGAGCTGCCTGTATGCTCCATATAAGCAGAGCCCAGAGTGATTTTGGTTAGGGATCTGCGCTCAGTACCATCAGACTAGTTTCTCAATAAATACTTATTAGAGAAATGAATAGCTTTGTATTTGGTCACTGCTCAACTCTACCATATGCATGCTTTTCTCTCACTATATTCATCATTGAGTATGCATTTATTTTATCGCAGCCAGGCACTATGCTAAAAAGTTTATATGCATATGTCTGATTTAAAATGGCTAATGTGACTTCTTTTCACTATGTGCTAACTTGCAGTAAGAATGAGGCAGGGCCCAACTTTAATTCCACATCTGAAAAATATAGCATAATTATGTTACAGTAAAGTTTTTCTGCTTCATGTTCCTCATCTATAGTTGGGTTTGAGAGTAGACAGTATTTAGAGAGAACAGTAGCCTGGAACTGGATGCTTTAAATTCTGATCTAAGCTCTAGCACTGTCAGGATCTGGGAGTTTGTAAAAACTATCACATGTCTTTAGTCCTCAGTTTGTTCTTTTTAAAAAGAGTTTGAAAAAAGTGGTTTTCAAGTTTCGAAAAGTATTGAAATTCTGTGACTAGTTTTGTGGAGTATTTGGTTTGTTAATACTAAAATGATGATTACAGTTAGATTATAACTGATTAGAATTATGGTGAAAGCTACCATTTATAAAAGATTTGAAACATACCCAGCATTATCTCATGACTCCTCAGATAAAACATGACAATTTTCAGATGAAAGTCCCCTGGCTGTAACACTTTCACAGAGATAAAGAACTGTGGCAGAGAGTCTTTGGCCCACCTCTATGGGTTCTCACATCACTCAGTGAAGGTTGCTTACAGCCCATTTTCCTAATGACTGGACTATGAAGCATCCCCTGTGATTCTCTCTTAACTGTTCAATGCAAATGGTGCCCCTACGATGTTTAGAACTGACCTACAAGCATACTTATGACCCACATTCTTAGAAGCATCAAATATGCATATGTATTTATCTGCTGTGTCTCTTTGGAGCCTCAAAAAAGGAGTCTTACCTCCTTAGGTCTGTTTGGTCTCTGTAGTCGTAGTTGGTTCAGGGATAAACTAGATTAAGTCTGCCAGGCAGACCTGCTCAGCAGGTCTGGTCAACCCCAGGTATTTCTCAGATGTCTTTATTGATTTCTGCATTGCTTCTGGCTTGTTTTCAGCACATCACTTTAGTGTCTTACTTGACAGCCCTCTGACCTATTCACTATTGAATTGTTGTTCAGGAATGTACTCACTTGCCCTGCCTACACAATAGAGCTGGCTTTCTACAGTACGCTGATCAGCTTGACATTCTTAAGGGGTAAAAGATTCCATGGCCACGATTCAGTAATATTTAGCAAAATGGGTCACAGAATAGTGAATACAGCATTTTTGTCATCTTTTCTCATTTTGTTACATCTATATTAACCTACTAACATAGTTCAATTAAAAGTATTTCTGAGGTATTTACTGTCAGTCCAGCAAGGTATTGAGAATATAGCAACAGAAATATATATTTATATGTTATAAATATAATATATATATATATATACTTAAAGATGTGTAATTCTATGGGGGAAAGAGTTTCATTTTATAAGAATTTCATATAAATATTATAGTAGTTTAAAGTCAAAGGCTGGAATGAATGTTGCAAACAATGTTTGTATTTGGAATTTTAAAAAGTGTATGACTATGAACAGGGTTTGATGGTGAAAGGCTGCATGCAAAGATATTGGGTCTCCTATAGGAAGCAGCATAGCAGACATGAGCAGGCCTAGAGCCCAGATTCAAATTTGAATTCCTCTGTTCACCGACCCAATGACTTTGGACAAAGTTATTAGATATCTATGAATGCTAATGCAATTATTTGGAAAGTGAGAACAAAAATAGAATTTAATAGCATTTACCTTATAGAGCTGTGATCAGGATTAGAATGTACTGAGTAACTGTCATTGGCTGATATTATGAAGGATGGATGGTATTTTCATGGATGTCAGGCTGGGAAGGAATTTCAGGAGAGGGAATAGAAACAATGAGTCCAGGCTCTGGGAGTGAGCCTGGCATGTGCCCGGGAAGGAAAAACACCTGCCTTATTGGATCTGTCTGACACTCTGTTCCACTATTTGATTTTGGACAAAGAGCAATACGAATGCTACTGCAATTTTCCTAGAATTTCACCCTGTCTCTGAAGACAATTCAATACCATTCTTACTTTAAAGTGCTGATTTTCATCTGTATGGCATATTGCTCCATTACTATTCCTGCCAGTCTTCCAAGAGATGCTCTCGCTTTCTTAATGCACGTTGTTATCTCCTTGTCAAATGATGCCTCGATGCAAGGAACATTCCCAAGTTACATGAATGCAGATTCAACTTTTAGCTTTGGACCATTGATAGGCTAGTAATCCAATGACAGGACAAAGTGTAACACACCTCTGCCTTTTACCTGGTCTGTGGTGTGTTGAATAATTTCTTTTCATTTTCAAAAGATTGTCTTTGTGTCCTTTGTAGTGAATTTTATCAGCAGCTACAATGACATGTGCAATGAGAAGAGTTAGAATATATCTGAACCATTCCATAAAGGCACAGATGAGAAACAACAGGCTTGCTACATAGGAGACAGGGCTGAACTGCAACAATCTAATCTCTTTGTATTGGAAAAATTACTCCTTCTTTCTTTTTGCAAACAGAAAAATCCTTTCACCATTTCCATCAAAATGAAAATACAACCAGACAGCCCATGAGAAAAACCACATTGATATTTTCAGAAAGATACTATGGGTACCTTACCCTTTTATCTCAGAAGTTCATAATACCTTCAGAGAATCATGTGGCTAGTAGACCCTCCCAGCCAGGCTTTGCTTTAATCCTTTCTAATCCCTACAGCATCCCTGTCCTGTCCACATTATTCTTCCCTTGTGATCCAAAGCATGTAGAATGTGTGGAACCCTCTTTACAGTTTGTATTGCCAGGTCTTCCGTGCTTCACTGCCCTGCACCACTAAGAGATCTGATTATCCCACACTAGAGGTATTTTGGTGAAGAAAATGGGTGCTGAAAAACCGTGGTGTCTTTGCATGTGTAGACTTAAAGAAAGAGACAAAAATGTTTAGTTTCTCCCGTTCAAACGGTCTTGGAAAGTAGAGAGACTATCTGGAAGGTGCAGAGGGCATTCTGCCACTTCTGACTTCAGATTCAAATGCTTAAGACTGGCACATCTTGCAATGCTCTGATATTGGCTATCTGATGACAAAATGTTCAGAATAAAAGCAGAATGCAATCAAATTGGGCTGGGTGTGGTGTCTCACGCCTGTAATGCTAGCACCTTAGGAGGCTGAGGCATGTGGATTGCCTGAGCTCATGGGTTAGAGACCACCGTGAGCAACAGCGAGACCCCTCATCTCTAAAAACTGCCAGAAGTTGTTGTGGGTCTGTAGTCCCAGCTGCTCGGGAGCCTGAGGCGAGAGAATCACTTGAGCCCAAGAATTTGAGGTTGCTGTGAGCTAAGACACCATGGCACTCTACCAAGGATGACATAATGAGACACTGTCTCAACAAAACAAAACAAAACAAAAAAAACATCTAAAACTCTAGGATTTGGGAGTTACATTCACAAAAGAGCATGAGATTAGGTGAAATGTGTACCTTCTTTTGGGGTGTGATGGCAACTCACACAGAGCCTCTGATGGCTGAGCAGAGTAAAAAGCACAGAGCATCCGCTTACTTTAGTTTTTGACCAACACATGTCTGCCTGCACACTTTTAGGCCTCAGAAGGCCTCTAGCAGACAATACCTGGGCATCATGGGCTCCATTTTCCCTCTGAGGCACTGACAGCCCTTGGCCAGGACAACCTCCCTGACAGTGCTATGGAGATAATGGATCATCTTACTTCAGTGCCACCCTTGAGCTTTGAAATCCTATATATCTTTTTAATCTCATTTTTATTATATAAAACTAGATAACCCATTGATCATTTCATTTAAAATAAAACAAGCCGTTTTGATTTAATATAAAACAAACTGTTTTTTATTTAAAATAAAACAAACTATTTGATTTAAAATAAAACAAACTATTGATTGCATGCCCTTTCTGAAAGAATAAGAAAAGACAGGCCACACCACTGAGCATTTGAGGGCATCTGAATATTTTGTCAGTATCTGTGGTTATCAAAATTTAATCTTTGCTAAGCCCCCAAAACTTCCAAATTCTATAGCCGAAGAAGACTGGAAAATGAATAAATCATGATGTTGGTCGTGGGTACTTAGCCACAGTGATGAGGTGCTTAGCATCCTATACCACCTGCATCCTAATAGGCCATGAGCTATTCTGGGTCTTTTGAGGTTCCACTAAAAGCAAAGAGGATACATAAGCAGCCTGCTTCATCTCTACCATCCAGGACTGAGAAGAATTGTACTATAAGCCTTCTCTATGCTTGCACCCCTACACAGGGATCCCACCACATCGAAGAGCTTTAGAATCGTATCCAAAGTGATGTTGAAGTAGTGGTCACACACTGGTTGATGCCCCTGGTGCTCTTGACAGTTGTCCCAGAGCTCTTCATTGTTAGGATCCTGAGGTGATTGTAACTCTGGTAGCCACAGATAACAGATGGAGAGGGTCGCACTCACTCATGCCTTATACAGGCAACATCTATGATCTTTATTCTTTGCCACCTTTCCACTATGCCTCAAGGCTGCCTACCACTAGTTAGAAATAGTTTTTTCTGATGTTCCCTAGTCCTAGACACATGATAAGGGAAGAGCTGACATCTGGTAACACAGACCCTGTGGGAATTATAAAACCGACAGATGTCACATGTAAGAAGCTTGCTTTGCATTTGAAACCCAATGGTGTTACAAAAAACTAACATTTAATGCAAACTGAAAGCCAAATTTTAACATCCTTTTTCAAAAAAAGTTGACATTCTAGCATCTCTCTTAAAGCTTTTGTGAGAATGTTTGCTATATTCATGCCGCAAACAACATCGAAACATTCATTATATATTGAATTCAGATAATTGTTCATAGAAAGCAGAATTTGGATTTGACCTAGAGCTAATCTCTTTTAAATTGATCTTAGAATTTCTTGTCCTTTTTTTTTAAATAGGCAGTAGGAAATGGCTAGTTTGGAAAGAAAAAAATAAGACATAGTTTCTTAACAGCCAGTAGGACATTTTTATTGTTATCACCTGCCTATAGCTGCTGCTACTTGACACCCACAGGGCAGCAGTAGCATCTCACTGATTCACAGTTGGGCACAACAAGTTTCCATCATTCTAAAGAATCACCTCTCTTTTTAGCATTATGGTCAACTCATGTAAGAAGGCCCAGAGCATAATTAGCACTAATTAAACAGAGTTTCCCATTGTACTGAAAAATCTTAATCTCTAGAGAAAGCAAAAGAGACAGGCCCTATAATTTTTTTTCTTCCTTCCAGTGTTAGCTACGCCTTGCAGTAAGTGGACAATGGAGACCAATTGTGCAAAAGCATTAACTATACACGCACATTGATCATCTAAATTTGCTTTCATTCAGCAAAGATTTATCGAGTGCTTATTATGTGCTAAGCATTGTTTCTGGAACTATGGCTAGAGGAATAATAATAATAAAAAATAAAAATATTAGCACTTGTGTAATCTTTATTCCACTAGAGGAAATAGAAATAAGTAAAATATGTATCATGCTAAATAGTGATGCGTTAAGGAGAGCATGAAAAGAGGCAAGCATGTTGAGGGAAAAAAGGATTATGGACATGTTAGGTAGGATATTCAGGAAGAAGCACTGAGAAAATAATTTTTGAGTAAATAAACAAAGGAAGTCAAAAAACAATACACACAAATTATCTGAAGAAAACATTCCAGTCAGAGAAAATAGCAAATGCAAAATCCCTGAGGCATGGCATGGTCAAGGACCAGCAAGGACCCAGGGTGCCTTCTAGAGCAAGCGGGAATGGCAGGTCAGAAGTCAGAGACCGGAACACACAGGCTGTGTGTGTCATTGCAGCCACTTAGGCATTTACTCTGAATGAAAAGGGAAGGTGGGAGTGGGTTTAAAGCAAGGTAGTTGCATGAACTTATGTACATTTTGACAGTGTTACACAGGCTCAAGTGCTAAAAAAGACTGTATTGGAAGCAAGAATAGGGATACAGGGAAGAGGCTAGGATGGAAGGAAAAGGGTCCAGGAAGAGGCTGTTAAAATAATCCCCTCAAGAGATGACAAGGTTTGTACCAGAGTGCCGATGGTGTTGATTTGTGAGATGGGGTTGGATTCTGGATGCAGGCATATATACTGCTTTAGGCAAACTTAATATTAGCTCAGGTTAACAATCATCAGATAACCCTGTGTTTTATTTTATTTTTATTTTTTTGAAACAGGGTCAGGTGAGACTATGATAGCATCATCGTAGGTCACAGCAACCTTAAATTCGTGGGTTCGAGTGATCCTCCTGCCTTAGTCTCCTGAGTAGCTGGGACTAAAGGCTCATGCCACCATGTCTGGATATTTTTTAAGTTATTTTTTGTAGAGACAGGGTCTTGCTATGTTTTTGAGGCTGATCTCAAACCCCTGGGCTCAAGCAGTCCTCCTGCCTCAGACTCCCAAGTTGCTGGGACTACAGGTATCTGCCACAACACCCAGATAGTTTCCTGTTTTTAGGAGAGATAGGGTCTTACTCTTGCTAGTCTCAAACTCCTGGGCTCAAGAGATCCTCCTGCCTTAGCCTCCCAAAGTGCTAGGCATGAGCTTCCTCACCTGCTCAGAAAGCCCTTCTAGACAGTCAAAGGGTACACAAGAGATATGATGCCCTCTACAAACACATGTAGTGAAAAGATCTACATAAATTTTTATATATTCCCCATACTTAATTACATTTTCCACTCAGATTGTGTATTTATTCTTAGTCATGTTATTAAAAGAAATATCTTGAGTCAAATAAATTTGATTACTTAAATTTGAGTATTTTAGGAAAACCATTTCACATACACGTAATTCTGAAATACATTTTCATACTCTTGTAATTACTAAATAAAAATTCAGTATTGACATCTAATACCCATAGTTTCTATAGCATCTCTCTGCATAATTTGTAGAAAACATCATAAAACTCTGCTTGTCTTATGTCATACCTGTCCTGGGTGTTAGTTTTTAGTCCTAAATACAATGTTCTCAGCTCTTTGTTTGAAAGTGAACTTCCTCATATATGGATATATCCCCTCCCTGAAGAAAAGCCCATATCCAATGACTGGTACAAAACACTGTCCCTTTGCCTTGATTGACAAATCTGAAGGGTGTTGTCAGCTCCAGAGCTTCCTATGGACTTTGGCCAAGTCCTCTGTTGCAGCTACATCATAGTTCAGCTTTTCCTTCAGCCCCTCCTGACTTTCCCACTCCCTCATAGATAATAAACCTATTGTGTGCAAATCTCTATCTCAGAGTTTATTTCTCGGAAACTCTAAGACATCATAATCTTATTTATACAGCTGTTGCATAAAAATATTGAACTTTGAAGCACAGATACAACTGAAATATCAACCACCTAAAAAAATAACATGTATTCATCAAAAGGAATGAATGTTAACTGCTCCTATTTTAAATTTTAATTCTGATCTAGTCCCCAAATTGCATACTACATCAGTTCACAGTTTACCTTCAGTAAAAGGCTGTAAAAATGAGCAAGTAATCATCAAGAGAAAATGCTTTGCTATTGTACAAAACATATTTCCTACTCTAAAAATTACAGCAAACACATATGCAGAAATAAGACATAATTACCTGTGCATGTATATCTCTTGGAAGGAAATTAAAGCAGTTGCACTTGAAATTGTTCTTTAATTTCTCCAGCTCCTCAACCACTGATGAAATGAACATTATCAAAGTCTTTTACTGAGAGGAAATATATATAAATGTTTTTAAGTTCATATCTACAGGATATATCTATTGATAGGTGAATATATTTAGAAGTGCTCTCTTGACTGGAAATTCTTTGGTGAAGTATTTTGAACACAAAGGGATATTGCCTGCTATCAGAGACCTCTGTCAGTTCTCACAACTGAAAATAGAGGTTTATTATATACATTTATAATTTATTCTATTAATAGAGGTAACCCTGATGATGTATGACATAGATATAGCAATTTTAATTATGCATCACAAAATGCTATATACGTGCATTAATAAATCTAATAAAATTAGAATATAGTGAGTTGGAATTATTTATTTTTCTCATCTATTTGGCTAAAAGCATCTCTATCAGAGATTGTCTGTCTTTCTCTCTCCTATTTTGGTTTTGGTTTGGAAGTGATTTCTGTTCTTACTAAGTTTTTCTTTTTTTCAGGGGGTGGGGGAACAGAGTCTCAAGCTGTCACCTTGGGTTGAATGCCATGGCATGACAGCTCACAGCAACCTCAAATCCTTGGGCTTAAGCGATTCTCCTGCCTCAGCTTCCCAAATAGATGGGATAACAGGCGCCTGCCACAATGCCCAGCCATTTTGTTGTTGTTGTTGTTTTTGCAGTTGTCATTGTTGTTCACCTGGCCCGGACCAGGTTCAAACCCACCACCCTAGGGGTATGTGGCCGGCACCCTGCCAACTAAGCTATGGGCTCTGCCAGCTTTTATTTTTTTTTTTAATGGGGTTAACCAATGGCACGTTTTGGATCTGAGAAGTTATTTTTTGATCACAATAAATCACTGTGAATAAATCACCTGTAAATAATCTAAGAATAATTATATGGGAACAGTTTATTATTGATACAAGATTTCACTTGCCATACTTAGAGCTAAATCATTTCACTTTTATAATGTTAGAACTAGAAAAAACCTGAAAAGTCACCTAATTCAAATTACTAACTTTCCAGAACAAAAAGGAATTGGGTCCACTATGAAGGTCATAGAACTATTTGTAGTAGAATTAAAGCTAGAAGTCTAACTTTCCTTCCTTTCAGGATAATGAACTGAACACAAGTTTAACACTGTTCCCTCTCAACATACCACAAAGTGAAGGAACAAAAAATAGATGGAGAAGTGTAAGTAGGAATCCAGGGACAGCGTCATCAACAGAACAGAAATTCTGGGGAACTTATGGAAGTTATAAGTGTGCTTCTCTATCTGTGAATCTACCTGTCATCATGTCAAGTACATTCTCCTCTCTTCCCTTCCTCATTCAATGGGACCAACTAGGAAGATCTCCCTGCCTAGAAATAAGCATGTGATTTTTCCATCTTACTCATATCTGCCTCCAACCCAGGAAGAAAATTCACATAAGAGTAAGAAACAGACTATTCTGCCACTTCGCCCTCAAGACCATTCTGTGCTCATCTGGAGCTACACTGCCTGGATATGGAACTGGGAGTCAAACATACCACCTAAATGATTCTGAATATATTGCTTCCTTGGAAACTCAGCGTGCTTATCTGCAAACAGTTAATAATAAAGGTGTCACTCATTCAGCTACAATAATTTGTAGTTTTATTATTACCATTTCTTTCTACAAGTCTCAAATGTAAATAATAAACAGAAATATATGGACTCGGGTACTGCTGAAACCAAGGCAAAGAACAATACCTTCTACAAAAGGTGCGAGATAGGATCAGCAAGGTGAGCACCCTTCCTCCCCATAAAGATGCTGAGAAACTCTCATTTCAGATGTAATAATATAAAGAACGAGAGTGAAAAATGCAGATTCTCAGAATAACTAATTAAAAACCCATTTGCCAAAAACCTGAAACAGACTCACATGTATCCCTCCACGTATTAACTAATAAGAGTTAACTATGGACTTTGTCTAGAATTAAGTCAAAGAAGCATTAACTTAATTAGCTGCCAATTTAATTGGTCTGGGGTAAACAATACAGCCAAATCTTTTAATAGCTCTTTGGGTGACTCTGGGGTTAAAGACTACTTTCTAAGTTAATGATTTTCAAAGTGCATTGCCTGGTCCAGCAGCATCATCACCATTTGGAAACTAATTAGAAGTGTAGATTATTTGACCCCATGCTAAACCACTAAAGCTTCTGATCAGAAACTTTTGATAAGGGGCATGGCAATTTGAGTTTCAGTAGGCCTTTGGGCAATTTGATACATGCTAGTTTGAGAACCACTGTTCTTAGTAAAGTAGAAGATCTAACTAAGGAGAATCATTATTAATCTGGGGATTTGGATCAGAGCCTAAAATTAGAGATCACTGTGATGTAGCTTCAGAATTTCATGATGCAAAAAGAAATGAGGGAAAGAAAAAGAAGATAAAGTAAAATAAAAGTTAATTCTATTCAGGTGAAATAATGCTCTACTTCCATTGGAACAAGTGTTGTTAGTCAAAGTCCACTATACCAATTATACGAAATAAATGATGCCAACACAATTAGCCATCTGTGAAAAAAAAAAACAAAACCTTAACTACATATATATGAATATGTGTGTGCATATGTGCATATACATACACACATACATAACTTACATTCAAAAACAAAGGATAAAAATTTTATATCTCCATAAAGTTGGTTGGAGAAAAACTTGTTTAATATTAATAAAAAATTCAAATTTTATCAATGAAAACATAGAAATTTTACCACATGAATATTTTCACTATGCAGAGTGCCTGATTTATAATGAAATGATCAACAGACAAAGGATATAGACAGACTAATCATAGAAAAAGAAAACCAAAAGATTTCTATAAAATGATGCTCAATACTGTAGATAATGAGAGAAATGCCAATTGAAGTCATAATTTAGTTATAAGTTTAAATGATTAAAACAATGATAATATCAAAGAAAAAAAAGAAAGAAAGGCTCGGTGCCTGTAGCTCAGTAGCTAGGGCACCAGCCACATACACCAGAGCTGGCGGGTTGGACCCCAGCCCAGGCCTGCCAAAAACACTGACAATTACAACCAAAACAATAGCCAGGCATTGTGCTGGGCACTTGTAGTTCCAGCTACTTGGGAGGCTGAATCAAGAGAATTGCTTAAGCCCAAGAGTTTGAGGTTGATGTGAGCTGTGATGCCACAGCACTCTACTGAGGGTGACGTAGTGAGACTTTGTCTCAAAATAACAATGATAATATCTACTTCTGAGAAGATGCAATGAAATGGTCACAGTCCCTATTATTTTATATATATATAATATATATTAGGAGAGGCTATATATATTATTAGATATATTAGGAGAGGCTATGTATATTAGATTAAATACAGGAGAGGCTCAAAAGGTTCGAAGGAGGAACTTGATATAAAACTTTAAATATTCCACCAGCAGACTCTAAGCTCTCCAAAGAACATACTAATTAGTCATGGTCACCACATATGTAAATGGAATTCCACACAAAAGTCATTAACCAAGACCAAAAAGACAAGAATTTAATATAAAAACATGTCTGTAATAGGAAAACCAGGCCAGGCATTGGGGTTCACACCTGAGTGAAACTCTGTCTGAAAAACAATAAATAAAAATAGTAAAATCCATAAATACTGATGGGAGAAAGATGAAAACCACTCTCTAGGATCAATTTCATATCCAGATGACTTCTAAAGGCAAACTAATAATAAAAATTTACTGAAGATAAGTGCATAAAATCTAATAATAAAGAAAATAATTTGCAAAGAAGATATAAAAATCTTATTTCTATGCAATTAACAATACTCAGCAAAACATATAAAGGAAAAACTGACAGAATTAAAGAGAATAATTTGGGAATCTACCATCAAAGCAGAACAGTTTAAATTATCTCTTAAAAATTCATATATTGGACAAGTGTAAATCTAAGATGTCTACAGAAGATATGAAAAACACACATTAGCATATTGTGTCTTTTAGATATGTTTGAACTCTACATTTATTTTCAAGTGCATATGAAAATTTTCTAAAGTAGTGAAGCGAGTCTCAACCCAACACAAAAATCAGATATTGTACAGACCATATCTTCTTATCACATTGCAATTAAACAGGAAATAACCAATATCAAAGCTATTTGAAATATATTCATCACTAAATGTCATAATACTAATTAAAATGGATTGAAGAATAAAGCAAAATGGAAACTATGAAAAAGTATATATTTCAAATAACAAAAAAGTACTGTTACCAAAATAGAGCCACACATATGTAGAAATCTAGTATATATAAAGCATAATAAAAATGCAACTAAATTTTGGTGAAAAAACATTAGATATGTGGGAAAGACATTAGTCAAATTGATTTTCCATATGGGAAAAATTAGATCCTTATATCATATTGTACTTTGAAATGAGATCCAGATATTTTGGTAACCTAAATGAATATAAAACAAACAAAACACCCTTTGAAAACATTCGAAGCTAATTTATAGCTGTCGTATAAATGGTATAACCCAACTATAAAACAAGAATATAGGGAAAGGGGCAAGGGTAGGGAGGGGAGAGGGGAGATTGTGGCGGAGGGAGGGTAATTGGTGGGGCCACACCTATGGTGCATCTTAGAAGAGTACAGGCGAACTTTGCTAAATGCAGAATACAAATGTTTTCATATAATAACAGAGAAGCTGCCAGGAAGGCTATGTTAATCATTTTGATGAAAATAGTTCAGATTGTATATGAAACCAGCACATTGTACCCCTTGATTGCACTATTGTACACAGCTATGATTTAATGATAAAGATAATAAAAAAATAAATTAAAAAAGAAAGAAAACATAGAAGACTTTCTTTATAACCTGATTATAGTAAAGAATTTCTTATACTGGCCATAAACAACCCACTCAATGAAATAAAAAGTTCATAAACTTGATGATACCAAAATTTGAAAAATTCCACATGACAAGGGACTACATGAACAAAGTTAAAAGGCATGTTAAAAACTGAGAACAATTGGCACTATATGTTAATTGTCAACAGATTTTTCACTCAGAATATCAAGTAACAGTGGGAACAGTAGAGAAATTATATGAAGCTGCAATTCACAGAAGAGGTACCAATGTGACCAATAAACTAATTTAAAAAAAGATACACCTCATTAGAATTAGGGACATGCAAATAAAACAATAAAAAAATACCACTGACTGCCAAAATCAAAAAGTCTGAACAGGCTTGGCACCTGTGGCTCAGCGGGCTAAGGCACCAGCCATGTACACCTGCGCTGGTGGGTTCGAATCCAGCCTGGCCCGCCAAACAACAATGACGGCTGCAACCAAAAAATGGCTGGGCGTTGTGGCGGCCACCTGTGGTCCCAGCTACTTGGGAGGCAGAGGCAAGAGATTCACTTGAGCCCAGGAATTGGAGGTTGCTGTGAGCTGTGATGCCACAGCACTCTATCCAGGGTGACAGCTTGAGGATCTGTCTCAAAAAAAAAAGTCTGAACATACCAAATGCTAAGGAAGCTGTAGGCCAAGAACAATTCTCATTATCTGCCAATAGGAGTGTCAGACTGGATCACCCTGTTGGTAGCAATCTGGGCAGAGTTGAGGATGAGGACTGGAATGTGTTGGAGAAAATGATTATTATAACTATCTATATATCTCCAAAGCCTATGTTTTTTCCATTATACCACAAATACATACATTTCTGTGTATCTCATCAAGCTAACCTAGTACCGTGCTAACCGTGGCTTAATAAATACTGTAGGTGCATGTGAGAAGACCATATTTGAGCACCTGCTGAGGTATCATGTTGGTGGTTCTGTGGGTTCCCTCCTCAGCATTTTAAAATGAAATGAAGTACTCAGTGTTTCATCTATTTGTTAGAGTCTTCATTCCCCAGTTTGAGTAATGTACATGGAATAAGGTGATTTTGTAAAATGTAATAGAACAGAACGGTTGGCTTTGTACTTTGTAACTCCAAAGAGAATTGTCACACATGCAATACAGACCAGAGTCCATATCCACTTAACAAGGCCTCCTCATATTTAAGTTTTCCATTCCAGGACTGGATGTGTTGATTATAAACTTTTCTTTTAAAAACTTCACTCACCCAACAAATTGATGACTGACTATATAAATAATCAGCTCTTCATCATTAAGAGTGTAATGTAGGTTTAAAAACACATGATTTAATGAATAATTAAAGTTGACCACTTTCAAAGATTTTTCTGAATAACATGTGGGCAAAAAAAAAATAGATCAATCCAAGAAAACCTTTGTTATTGTCAATTCTTTGGACCTCAGCAGAGATTTAAACGGACATGAAGTCTAGGTGTTGTTAAGATATGCTTAGAGGCTAAGAATAAAGGGATCTTGATTTCTTCTCTTTTTCTGAAAATATACAAAACCTGTATGAGAAATAATTGGTATTTATGTACCTCTTACACAGTATTAGTAATGTTAATGTCATTTTGTAAAAGATTATTAATTATATGTAATAATAAATAAATAAAATACACCAAAGTGTAATTCCTGTTTGTATATCCTCCAGTCCATCCTTTTCCAATCTAAAGGCATTATTTAACATTTTAAATAACATAGATATCCATAAATAACATAGCACATAACTATCTCAATTTATTTTCTGTTTCTAAAACAGAATGTCTGAGACTGGGTAATTTATAAGGTAAGAGGTTTACTTTGACTCATAATTCTACAGGCTGGGAAGTCCAAGAGCATAGCACCAGCAGTGTGTGACTTCTTGATTCTTGCTGCTTTATAACACTTTGAAAGGCACCACATGGCAAGAGAGAAAACAAGGAGAAAATAAGAAAGATGAACTCAATTTTACAACAACTTCTTCTTGCAATAAATAATACCTTTAATTAAGCGCTTCCCATGAGAACTAACTAACTCTGATGAGACAGGTATTAATTAATCCTTTCATGATGGTGGAGCCCCCATGAGTCAAACATCTCTTAAATATCCCATGACTTCTCAACATTGTTATATTAGGGACCAAATTCAACATGAGTTTTAGAGAAGATAAACTACATTTCTGCTTATTTTTTGTTCCCTAATATGTTTTGAAATCCATTTATATTGTCCTGGTGAAGTCAACTTTACATGTGTACTGCATCTATTTTTAAATGTATTGCCCTTTATCCATTACAATTGGTGAATTTTGGTTTTTATACAAATTTTTACAGTATAAACTTTTCAAACTTAAAAATTTTGGTGATTATTTCTCTGTAAGTCTTCTTGCAAATATAGAAAATAATTTATCAGAATTATAGATTTAGGAAGTTAAACCTGAGTTCTTGGGTATGAGCATTTTCAAATTTATTGAATATTACCAAAAGACTAAATGAATTAGAAATTAGATCTGTTACGTAAGCAGCTAAAGTTTACGCAATATTCATGATAATTTTTTGATACATGTCAAAATTACAAATACATATAATAAGTAACTGGGAACTCCACTCTGAAAATGTATTTTAGCAATATATTTGATCATATGTGTACATAAATGTCTTTGGAACATTAGTAAATATACGATTTTTGTAAAAGTGAATAATTAGAGCAATACAATGTGACGTTCTTTGTATAACTTTGTATAAGAAATGCCATAAATAAATTTAAAGAGTGCAATTATAATCCCTAAACGTGTGCATGTGTGTGCACACTGAGACACACATACAGGCTTGCTATTGAAAAAAAGACTAGATTTTATGTGTGCTACACCAGTTCCAACCATCTCTTTGGTTAGGTCAGGTCTTTAGCTAAATGTCCAATGTTTCAAATCACCCTCTGTCTTTTCTTGCTCAGGATATCTGGTATCTGTGGAGTTTGTGTCCTTGTAGAAGCTAAATAGCTGGTGGGTAGGACATTTAGGGCATTTTTGGTAAGATGTAGTAACTTTGGATGCCATTCCTCCTCATAGTGAGGTCTCTACTGCATGTCCTGATGGTAAATCAAAGTATTGTCTCTCTCTTTCTCTCACTTTTTATTAAGCCCAAATTCCTCTCTGGTGATTATGATCAGATGCTAATGTTCCCTGGCCCTAGAAAAATCTTTTGTTCTCTACTTTTCTTTCTCTGTCTCCCTTTACTTACAGTCTATGCCTCACAGCATTTACTCCAAATCAATGTGCCGCTTCTTCAGAGGGCACCCCACTGTCTTACAATGTAGCTATTCTCTGTCATGATTAGGAGGTTGTAGGAAATATGAATTACTCATTTGCCCTATATTACCCAAACTGGTAACATTTCAGAAATTTCAAGTCTGATCGTTCTTCTGTTTAACTAGACTGCACCATTAAATTTACTTCTATGTTATCACTCCCCAGGTTTTGCTAGAGGCATCATTTAAGACAATTTTAACATGATCGGAACAAAAACTCAATTTACCTAAAACTCTTCTGACAATCTAGATCAAAGTCAAAAGAAAGGAGATTAGGATCCAAGTGTTTTATTTTCTTCTTCCTCTGCTTTGTTCCCTATGTAAACTCTGTGTCCTTATAGGGCTAGATTTTTTTCTTAATTTTCCGTCTTTCTCTATGTCATTTTCTCTAATTTCTTGACCATTAAGAAATGGAGGCTACACTGTGTAAGAAACCCAAGAACCTGAGTCCTTATAAGTTGCTTATTAATACAATGGATTTAGAATATTCTTTCTAAGGTGGCACCTGTGCCTCAGAGGATAGGGCGCTGGCCCCATATACCGAGGATGGTGGGTTCAAACCTGGCCCTGGCCAAACTGCAACAAAAAAATAGCCGGGCATTGTGGCAGGCACCTGCAGTCCCAGCTACTTAGGAGGCTAAAGTAAGGGAATCACCTAAACCCAGGAGTTGGAGGTTGCTATGAGCTGTGATGCCATGGCACTCTACCAAGGGAGAGCAACAAGGTGAGACTCTGTCTCTGAAAAAAAAAAAAAAAAGAATATTCTTTCTATATAATGATTAGTTTTCAAGCAAGGTGTTTTGTTTTGCATAAAATTCAGTTTTGGAAGCCATAAGCTAAAATTCTTCTCATTGAATGCCACCTGTACTCCTATACACACACTACCCTGTATGAATAAGAATGTATGAAAAAAGCAAACATTTGTAAACATTACACTGATTTCCTATATATACATGTAACCGGATGTTTAGCATGACTTTTCCCATAGCCCTAAAATTCCTTGCTGAGATCAAAACTGCAGATGAAGTGGCACTAAGTATTTTATTAACTTTCTAAAAGGAGACACCAAACAGTGATGTCACTAGCCACCCTCAGATTTTATTAAGAAGTAACTAAATAAGCTCCTTAACTACTTCACTAGCTCCTGTCTTCAACACCCCTAATACCTCGTCTATGTAAGTGGAAGAAGAAGGAAAAAGAAGATTTTATATATATATATATCTTCCAGTTGAGTAAATCATCAAGTCATTAGAAGTACAGGCTCCAAGAAAAGGGAGTTTATTATTCCTAATGTCAGTTCATTTCATTTCCCTCATTTAGACCCAGTGGCAGACAAGGTTCCTGTACAAATTATAAAGTGTAGGAATTAAAAAGAGGGGTGTTTGAGCAGATTACACACTTCTCCCTACGTGATGAGTTAATGGAAAAGAGAAGTAGAATAAGGCACCCCATCCCTCCATGCTCTTTATCTACAACGTGGCTACAGATGAAGGCAAGAAAATTCTTCAAGTAAGATACAAGATTAGAGTTTTCAATTATAGAAGATAATAATCTACTTTTATTTTTGTTTTTACTTCTTGATACTTGATTATTTATTTTGATAACTGGAAGTGAGTAGAAAGTTCTAGAATACACACAATTTTTGGTTAAGGAATTCCGCAATATAGTCTAGTTTATAGGTAATATTATAACAGAAGAAAAATAAAAGATTTCATGTTCATACTCTACTAAGTTTGGACTCCTTAATAAAATGGTTTAAATAAACATAAAACTTAGAAGACTAAAAGTAAGTATATCAACATATTAACAGATATAATGTTTATTTATGTTTATTTTATATTGCCTTTGTGAATCTTTCATAAATTCCACAATTAACTTAAAATGTCAGAATAGTCCAGGTACAGTGGTCACACCTATAATCCTCAGAGAGGCCGAGTGGAAAGATTGCTTGAGCTCAAGAGTTAGAGATTAGCCTGACCAAGAGCAAGCTCATGTCTACTAAAAATGAAAAAATAATACAAGCATCTCAATGCATGCCTGTAGCCTAGCTATTCAGGAGGCTGAGGAAAGAGGATCTTTTGAGCTGAAGAGTTTGAGATTGCAGTGAGCTATGATGATACCACTGTACTCTACCCAGGCGACAGAGAGAGTCTCTATCTCAAAAAAAAAAAAAAAAAGAAAAATACAAAGATAAAAGCCAGAATAAAGCTATTTTTAAATGAAAGAATAGATAAAACTATAATGACAAGAATTGTTTTTATGGTATATTACTCATAATTTACTCTTCCACTGAATTCTCAATATAAAGAACAGCAGTAATCACAATTGTCATTGTAAATTTAGAAATTAAGACTTATTGAACAACGAAATACAGCAAAAGACCATAGAATAAAAAAAAAAAAAAAAAAGACCATAGGCTAGATTAGAACTCCAAGTTATAGAATAAACAAATAAAAATGATTGTAACCCTTTCCCATCATATCTTTGGGACTTACAGGATTTCCTTGAACTTTAACATTATCTCTCTAAAGGGGAAGTCAGGGAACCACAAAGCTGCTACTACTGCTGGGCACAATAACACTTTCCTATATCCTCAAGCTTCTACCTGACCACTGCTTCAAAGGTTTCTTGGGCAAGCCCGGTGCTTGTGAATAAATGACTTATTCCATCCATACGGCAGCCAGAGCCTCTAGTATCCCCTTCAGGAACAAGGTCATTAATGCAATGTTTTCATGGAATCAAATTATTCTCTCACATCAAAGTGCATTTTTGTTTTCAGAACTAAAGGGATTTTCCTTGATATTCTTACTATTGTAGAAAAGAAAAATATTCACTGATGCCAAGCAAAATTTTGGTAATCACAATTCCAAGGACATCGTTTCCTTAATTATTATTTTTTGGAAGTATAAAAATTCACTAGGATCTTGTATTTCCAGATGTATTCTTTTTTATCAACACATCAATTTTTAATTCATCAACTTTCTCACTTTTAGTAGATCTTTTTACTACCCAGCAAGGGAAACAGGATAGCAAAGGAAATTGTATTAATGACTAAATTATTACTTTATTTTAAACTTAAAATTGTTCAGGCAAAGTTATCAAAAGCACATGTACTTTACTTTTTCCTATCTTGTTTGATATAAATATCTCTTTATTTTAGTCACTTCTATAATAGCAAATTTTGGGTTAGAAAATGAAATTGCAGATACCTTGCTCCTAATTCTATGGGATATGAATGAATGTTAGAAAAAAGAATTTTCATATTGTTTTTAAAACATATAAAAAGGAAATCATAATTTTACTAGCACCAGCAGTTGCATTTATTGAAAGACATACATTTAATTAACTTCTTCTTTTATTGGCCACAATAATTTTCAGTCCACAATAACTTTCAAAAGTCAGCCAACTTTTGCATTAAGAAGTCTCTTTCTGGCTCGGTGCCCATAGCACTTTGGTTATGGTGCCTGCCACATATACTGAAGGTGGCATGTTCGAACCTGGCCCAGGCCAGCTAAACAACTGCAACAAAAAATAGCTGGGCATTATGGTGGGCACCTGTATTCCCAGCTACTTGAGAGGCTGATGCAAGAGAATCACTTAAGCCCAAGAGTTAGAGGTTGCTGGCTGTGACACCACAACACTCTATCAAGGGTGACAAAGTGAGACTGTGTCTAAAAAAAAAAAAGAAGTCTCTGAATCAAGAAGAAAGTGTGCAAGGAAGAGCCAATGGGAATCCTGTCCCTCTCCCTGCTTACATTCTTGAAGGCCCTTTGATGCTTTGACAAAATGTGCTGCCCTCTGTCAGGTTATGTCCAGGCTGCTCTTCATCATGCTGAGCCAAACTCAAGGCATTATCTATAGGTAACAGTGTAACTCCTCAGCATTTGGGTAGTGATATGCAGAGGGTCAGTCCATCAGAAGATGGCGGGACGACATCACATCTCAAAACCTTAGTCCTGGAAGCCCTGAAGGTGGAGAGGCCTCTGAACCAGCAACTCCTCTCTGCTCTGTTGTTCACTCAAAGTACTTGCTTTAAGTTATCTTGTCTCTTCAAGCATAAGACAACTGCAGTCCTATGTAGAGGGAATGACCCTAGTTCCCATGAGGCATCCCTCCCCTCCAGCTAGGTTTAATTATAGACCTGAAGTAGTATTATAACAGGAGTGCCTTCACTTTCCTGATTAGGTATAATTTTTCATGTCCCTCAGGTGTTATGATCCTGAGGGGTGTGGAAGTGCTGATAATGCAAGTCGATGACCAGAGGGACTGACTCCATCAGTGCTGATTTTTCAGCACGGAGGAAGACAGAGGTCTGGTGATGGAAACTGTGATGAGGAAGAATATGTGGCCCTGGCAACTGATTTGGAGACTACAAGGGAGAAAGGCTTTAAGACGAATTAGTATATTTCTATTGAATGAACTAAGTACAAATTAAGTACAAAGAAAAATGTTTTGTCACTGTGTCTGCTTTGCTGGGAAAGGCTTGGTGTTTATCTCCCCCCATAGTATTGATGCTGCTGCTACTGAACCATAAAAAAGATAGTGCCTTGCATTCAAAGAGTGTTGATTGTTTTCACCAGGTTGTTTACACTTAGCATCTCAGTAATCTTCACACATTGCTATGATATGAGCACTATTGCCATCCTTGTCTTCAAGAAACTGAGGCTTAGAAAGATGCAGTAACTTCCCATAGACCAAAGGGCAAGGAAGTGGCAGAATTAGAATCTTACTCTCTGTTTGAGTTCAAGTTCACTGCCCTTTGCTGCCCTGGACTCAGTATCAGCAGTTTCCCCAAACGTCCCGATTGGCCTTGGGAAATGCAAAGGAGAATGTCAGCCAGCCAGCAAACCCACCTACCCGCTATTTAAAATTTGGAGCTATTTAATGAGTATGAATGCGTATGTGTTTGTTGTGGTTGAACCCCTTCCCTTAAAGTGTATCCTGCTTATCACTGTGCTTATGACAATAATGATTAAACATTTAGTCAAGATTTTCAAACCTCATTTTATCCAAAACATTTTTGGCTGGCTATAGCTTAATTAGAAAGAACTGCCAGGCATCATCGCGATGTCTAATGGTTCAACCAGTCCTCGGAAGGAGGTAGGAGACTGACTATAAAAATTATTCGTTCCAAGATTTTATTATTTTATGTTATGTTATGTTATTTTCTTTTATTTTTTATTTTTGAGATAGAACCTCAAGCTGTCGCCCTAGGCAGAGTACCGTGGCATAACAGATCATAGCAACCTCCAACTCCTGGGCTCAAGTGATTCTCTTGCCTCAGCCTCCCAAGTAGCTGGGACTACAGGTGCCTGCCACAATGCCTAGCTATTTTTTTATTGCAATTGTCATTGTTGTTTGGCAGGCCCTGGCTGGATGTGAACACACCAGCTCTGGTGTATGTGGCTGGCACCTTGCCACTTGAGCCATAGGAGCAGAGTTTTTAATAGTGACATTGAAATTCCAAGTTTTTAATAGTGACATTGAAATTACAACCCCAGAAGCAGCCCAAGTTTTTAATAGTGATATTAAAATTACAACTCCAGAAGCAGCCCACTTCAAAATATATAAATGTGCTTTTCTTACCCTTATGTTCTCTCTAACAAGAGAGATAAAACCCAAAACAAGAAAATTGTATCAAATCATGAGAGAATAAGCCAGATAATGTATTTACTTTTTGGAAAGCAGGATATGGTAAGTTGTAGGCACAATAGTCATATGAACTATTTTTCAGAGCTTAAAGTTCTAGCTTTTATCTATTTTTTAGGGATGTACATTTCAAATTAAAAGCAAGTAGCAGGTATGCTGTTTACTCTTTTTATATGCAAGACCCTGCACTAGTTTCTGTAAGAAATACAAAGCATAACATTTTGGCCCTCCCATCAAACATTTGTCATCTAGTTTTGAACACAGATAAGATGAATATTCAGTTGGTTTTTCCCAAAGAAATCGCTTTTACCAAAATTATTCTTAAATTCTAAATTCAAGTGTACATACTGGAGCAAAAAAAAATCAATCTTAGTATCTTTGAGACATGGACACAGCAAAGAATTCTTAGACAGAATCCAAAAACTATACCCATAAAAAACAAACTTCATCAAAATTTAAATTTTGCCTATAAAAATCACTGTTAAGAAAATGATCCAGGGTGGGGGTGGGGGCTCAGGCCTGTAATCCCAGTACTCTAGGAGGTCTAGGTTGGTGGATGGCTTGAGATCAGGAATTCAAGATCAGTCTGAGCAAGAGTAACATCCTGTCTACACTGAAATAGAAAAAATTAGCAGGGCATTGTGACAGGCACCTGTAGTCCTAGCTACTCAGGAGGCTGGGGCAAGAGGATCACTTAAACCCAAGAGATTTTTTCTGTCTCAAAAAAAGAAGAAAGAAAAGAAAAAGAATAAAAGAAAATGATCAGGGGGATAATATTTGCAAAAAACATACCTGATTGGAAATACAAAGAATTTCTGTGATTCAATAAGAAAGAAAATGTTTAACTCAATAAAAAATAGACAAAAGTATTTGAACAGGACACTTCAGAAAAGAATATACAAATGGTCAGTTAGTGCAGGAAAATACAAATGAATTCCATACTAAGATGTGACTATATACTCATTAAAATGAACAAGATGAAGAAATAAAGAAAGACCAGGTGAAGATTGGGCCACATGGAACTGTCGTGTATTCCTAGTGGAAATGTAAAATGGTATTAATACTCCCCAATGATGAAAAAAATCATTAAACTAAAACATGCATTACATAAATGATAGACTTTTTAGGCAAGGACATTAAAAACTTTGTATAACTATAGTATATGTCTTAAAGAAAGTAGGGAGATAGTAAACATATTTTAAAAAGGAACAGAAGATATGAAAAAGATTCAAATCTAACTTACAGAGAGGAAAACTACAATGCCTGAGAAGAAAAAAATGCTGACTAGTATTAATAATAGATTAAAGCCAACAACAGCAATAAACCAATAAAACTAAAATCTGATTCTTTGAAAAGATCAAATGAATTTATAAACTTTTATTCGGAATAGTGAGGAAAACAGATAGTAAACACAACAATATCACTAATTAGAGCAATAACATTACTTTAGAATCTACAGATATTCAAATGTTAATAAGAAAATAGCATAAACATATGTACACCAAAAAAATTAGTAACTTGGATAAAACAGACCTATTTGTTGAAAGACACAAATTGCCAAAGCTCACTCAGTAAGAATGAATAATTTGGCAAGTTGGCCGACTGGAAGCAGCTTCCAACAGAGGCTCCCGTCCAAAAGAAAAGATAACCTCCAGAAACTGCCCAATTGAGCTGAAAACTGGGAGCCCAGTAGATAGAGAAGTGATAACTGCAGGTCACCTCTGCTGAGGCAAGTTGCGTCTCCAAGAAACCAAGCTTCAGGCAGAAAAACTGAACTAAAGTTTTCCACCGTTCTGAACTTTCAGGACACCCATCCCCCCTTACCTGATGTACCAGAAGCCTGACCTCTGCTAAAACTGAGGGAGGAGAACTTGAGCAGCGCCCACCCTCTATCTGCTGGACCAGGAGGACAGCCAGGTAAGAGACTCTGGGGTCCCACTGAGCCGCCACCAGCTCCAAAGCCAGGGACTCCACCCGGAATGGTAGGGCTCCACTCTGTGCCCTACCAAGCTTGCCACCCGCTGTGGCCAGGGACTCTGTCGGGACCCCCGTTTGGCTCCAAACTGTGTACTGCTGGGCCTTAGCCTGCCACCTGCCATGGCCAGGGACTCTGTTAGGACCCCCCAGTGGCCCCGATTGGTGCCCCACCGGGCCTTGGTCCGCAGTCTGCCTCAGCCTGGGAACCCACTAGAACCCCTGTGTGGCTCTGATCCAAGCCCACCAGAATGCAGCCCTCCACTCGCAGCAGCCAGGGACTTCACTGGGGCTTGGCTTGCTGCCTGCTGTGACCAGGGACTCCACCAGGAACCCCGCACTGGGCCTCTGCCTGCCACCCACACTGCCCAGGGACTCCGCTGGGAACCTGCCAGGCCTCCACCTGCCTGCCTGAGCCAGGAACTCCAGGAGCCTGCGTTCTCCACTACCCTCTCTGCCTCTGCACTGGATTCCACCCATCTGGTCAGGGACTCAGGAGGCGGTGCAACCCGTACCCTCCCTCCAAAGCCCTACTCCCAACCAGAGACTTCTGGAAGCCCAGGCTCCCTTTGCAAAGGCCAACAGATGCCAGGCACTCCCAGAACTGCCTGCAGCATCCCATACCCTGCTGCTTGCTCTGGGCGTGCCACACTCCAGAGCTGCTCCCACATCCAGAACTCCCTGGGTTGGGCAGTCCCAGAGGAGCTACACAAGGTCACTCCCTACAAAGATCCAGCAACAACAGAGTGATTCTGCCGGGGTCTGATCTGGGAGAGACGCCTCCTCAACTTTGAGGACGGTCAAAGGCAACAGTGAAAAATAATGATAAGGAGGAATCAACAGAAAATCTCTGGGACTATGAATAATCAGAGTAGATCAACTCTCCCAAGGAACGACAAGGTAGATAAAGCACAAGAACCCTTGCATAAGCAAATGACTGAGATGTCAGAAATAGAATTCACAGTCTGGATAGCAAATAAGATCAGCGGAATGGAGGAAAAGATGGAATTAGAATTTCAAGCAGTAATCCAAAAGATGACCCAAAAGATGTCCCAAGAATTCAATGAATTCAAAGACAAAATGACCAAATATTTTAACATATTGAGACAAGAAGTTGCAGCCCTCAAAGATCTCAGAAATATAGTAGAATCTCTCAGTAACAGAATGGAGCAAGCAGAAGAAAGGATTTCTGACATGGAAGCTTTCGAACGCTCCCAAACTTCCAAAGAGGAAGAGAAATGGAAGGCAAAACTGGATCATTCTCTCAGACAGCTCTGGGATGATTTGAAGAAAACCAATATTTGTCTTATAGGAATACCTGAAAATGATGAAGTGGTGTCAGAAGGCACAGAGTCTCTTCTTTATGAGATTATGAAAGAGAACTTTCCAGACATGCCAAGAGATTCTGAAATTCAGATAGGAGACAATTTCAGAACCCCAGCACAACTCAACCTGAATAAGACATCCCCCAGGCACATCATAATTTTCACTAAAGTTAATATTAAGGAGAAAATTCTGAAAGCAGCCAGACATAAAAAATCCATTACCTACAAAGGGAAGAATATTAGAATAACTGTAGATCTCTCTGATCAAACCTTTCAAGCTAGAAGAAAATGGTTATTGAATTTAATCTCCTAAAACAAAATAACTTTCAACCCAGGATCCTGTACTGAGTAAATTGAGTTTCATTTATGATGGAGAAATTAAATACTTTAATGACATCCACATGTTGAAGAAATTTCCAATAACTAAACCAGCTCTCCAGGATATTCTTAGTCCTATCCTCCAAAATGACCAGCATAATCCTCCACCACAAAAGTAAACTCACCCAGAAACTTTTTATCAAATTTCAACTTCCATAGTGATGAAAGGATTAAAAATGTCTACTGGACTTTCTAAAGATTTATCATTGTTTTCAATTAATGTGAATGGTTTAAATTGTCCTCTAAAGAGGCATCGGTTGGCTGACGGGATACAAAAACTCAGCCTAGATACCTGCTGCATACAAGAATCTCATCTTACCTTAAAAGATAAATTTAGACTCGAGGTGAAGGGATGGTCACCTATATTCCAGGCAAATGGAAAACAGAAAAAAGCAGGTGTTGCAATCTTATTCGTGGATACAATAGGCTTTAAACCAACCAAAGTAAAGAAGGATAAAGATGGACATTTCATATTTGTTAAAGGTAATACTCCATATGATGAGATTTCAATTATTAATGTTTATGCAAACCACCAGAATGTGCCTCGATTTATAAGAAAAACTCGAATAGACATGAGCAAGTTGATTTCCTCCAGCTCCATAGTAGTTGGAGATTTTAATATTCCTTTAGCAGTGTTGGATATATCCTCCAAAAATAAATTAAGTAAAGAAATTTTAGATTTAAACTTAACCATTCAATAACTGGATTTAACAGACATCTATAGAACATTTCATCCTAATAAAATTGAATATGCATTCTTCTCATCACCCCAAGGAACACACTCCAAAATCGATCACATCTTAGATCACAAGTCTAACCTCAGCAAATCTAAAAGCACAGAAATTATTCCTTGCATCTTCTCAGAACATCATGGAATAAAAGTTGAACTCAATAAAAACAGGAATCTGCACACTCATACAACAACATGGAAGCTAAATAACCTTATGCTGAAAGACAGATGGGTCATAAATGAGATTAAGAAGGAAATTACCAAATTTTTGGAACAAAATGATAAGGAAGACACTAAATATCAGAACCTCTGGGATACTGCAAAGGAGGTCCTAAGAGGGAAATTTATAGCACTGCAAGTCTTCCTCAAGAGAACGGAAAGAAAGGAAGTTAATAACTTAATGGGGCATCTTAAGCAACTGGTGAAGGAAGAACATTCCAACTCCAAACCTAGCAGAAGAAAAGAAATAACCAAAATTAGAGAAGAATTAAATGAAATTGAAAACAAAAGAATTATACAAAAAGATGTTTTTTTGAAAAGGTCAACAAAATAGATAAATCTTTGGCTAACCTTGACAGGAAAAAAAGAGTAAAATCTCTAATTTCATCTATCAGAAATGGTGAAGATGAAATAACAACAGACCCCTCAGAAATTCAAAAACTCCTTAATGAATATTACAAGAAACTTTACTCTCAGAAATATGAAAATCTGCTCACCATCCTTAATCATCAGAGAAATGCAAATCAAAACTACATTGAGATATCACCTAACCCCAGGAAGATTAGCACACACATGAGAAAATCCCAAAACTAGAGATGCTGGCATGGATGTGGATAAAAGGGAAACACTTCTATACTGCTAGTGGGAATGCACACTAATATGTTCCTTTTCTAAGGATGTTTGGAGAGTACTTAGAGATCTAAAAATAGACTTGCCATTCAATCCTATAATTCCTTTACTAGGTATATACCCAGACGACCGAAAATCACATTATATCAAAGACATCTGTACCAGAATGTTTATTGCAGCCCAATTCATAATTGCTAAGTCGTGGAATAAGCCCAAGAACCCATCAACCCACGAATGGATTAATAAATTGTGGTACCTGTATACAATGGAATACTATGCAGCCTTAAAGAAAGATGGAGTCTTTACCTCTTCATGTTTACACGGATGGAGCTTGAATATACTATTCTTAGCAAAGTATCTCAAGAATGTAAGAAAAAGTATCCAATGTACTCAGCCCTACTATGAAGCTAATTTAAAGGTTTCATATGAAGGCTTTTAACCCAACTATAGCACAAGAATATGGGAAGGGAAGGGAGTGGGGAGGTTGGGGTGGAGGGATGGTAATTGCTGGGGCCGCACCTATGGTTCATCTCAGAAGGGTACAGGCAAAACTTACTAAATGCAGAATAGAAATGTCTTCATACAATAACTAAGAAAATGCCATGAAGCCTATGTTAAGCACTTTGATGAAAACGTTTCAGATTGTATATGAAACCAGTTCATTGTACCCCTTGATTGTACTAATGTACACAGCTATGATTTAATAAAAAAATATATATAAGAAAAGAATGAATAATCTGAATAACCCATTAAGTATTAAGAAAATTAAATTTTCAGTTAAAGCACCTTCCACAGGAAACTTCAGATTTCTACCCTTAATGGTGGTCAACCAAACTTTTAAGAAAGAAATATTATCAGTTCTATACAAAAGGAGAGTTAAAGAGAAAGGAATATTTTCTAATTTATTTGAAGAGGACAACATTACCTTCATATCAAAACACGATAAAGCTTTACAAGAAAAAAATTATAAAACCAAATCTCTCATACACATGAAAAAATTAATATTCTAACTAATGTCATGAATCTATAAATATTCTAACACATCATAAAATTTAATTCATTGTGAAAGTATAAGACTTATCTAACATTTGAAAATAGATATATTGACCATATCAACAAACTAAAGGAGAAAAACCATGACTATCTTAATAGATACGGAAGAAAACATTTGACAAATTTTCATGTCTATTCCTCATATAAACTTTAGACAACTAGAAAAAGTAGAGAACTTCATCATGGAATAAAAGGGACTTTACACAAAATAGATCTAAATAAACTGAAAAACAAAACAACAGAAAAATTTATGGCCTTGTTTTAGGCAAAGATTTCTTAGACATGTATCAGAGGAAAAAATCCATAAAAGAAATTAATGATAAATTTTACTCAAAATTAAGACATTCTTCTTTTCAAAAGGCACTGTTAAGAGCATGAAAAGTCACAAGTTAGAAGATATTATTACTTACATTTTTAATTAAGAATTTTATATAGAACATACAAAGAAGTCTCTAAATGAGTAATATGAGAAAGAAAATATAATAAATGAATAAAAGATCTGAGCAGAAACTTCACAAAGAAGATTTATGTATGTCAATGGCAAATAAGATGTTTAACATAAGGAAATACAAAATAAAACAAAAATAAAATGTCACCTCACACCCACTAATGTAGCTACCACTATAAAAGACTGAATATACAAACTGTAATAGAATTAGCTTTATGAATCTGGGAACTCTTGTGTTAGGTGCATATATATTTAGGATGCTTCTGTTTTCTTATTGAATTTCTTTCTTTTCCATTATATAATGACTGTCTTTGTTTTTCTTTTTTTTAGTTTTTTTATTTTTACATATACATGTGTTAATTAGGTTTCCACTTTTTGCCTTCACAGAATTTAAAAGGCTTAAAATTCAGTAACAATAACAATGTTTAAGAGGACTAGAACAAAAACCATGTCAAGAAAGAATGAAGGTAAATACATTCAGAAAAGAAAACAGATGATTACTGCATCGAAATATCAAGCAATATTAGCAATAATAATGCCAAGAAAGCAACATTCACATTGTCAAATAAGACATTATAGTGCTCTTTGACTCTGAGGCTCAGTATGAAGTCATTAGTTAACTTCTTATTTTTTTTCCCAAAGTCTCAAAAACTGTTTTTCTTTACCATTTGTTTTAAAGCCTATTTTAATATGAGAATGGCTACACTTTCTCTTTTTTGGTTTCTGTTTGTGTGGGATATATTTTTAATATTCCTTCACATTGTGTGAGTCCTTAAGGGTTAGAGGCAGCAGATACTTAGGTTATGCTTTTTCATCCATTCAACCTTGAAATGAAGACCTTTTTCATCCATTTGACCAGTATTTATCTTTTGATGGAACATTCAGATTGTTAATGTTCAGTGATAGTACTGACATGTGGAATGCTGTTCCATTTATTCATAATGTTGGATAGCACCTTATATTTTGTTTTCCACTTGTGCCATTGTTTTATGTGAGTGTTTTCCACTTGTGCCATTGTTTTATATGAGTTTTCCTTGGCCCAGCTATATGAGCTATGAGCTATATGAGCTATGATCTGTAACTGTTGGGTGGTTTTACACTGCTGGGTATCTATCATGCTGATTCATGTATAATGCTGTTCTAAGTATTTCCTGTAGGTCCTATCCAATCATTATAAATTCCCTCGGTATTTACTTATCTGTATAAGTACTTATTTCTCCATTAATTATAAAAATTTGTTTTATAGAATACAAAATTCTTGTATGGCAGTTATTTCTTTCAGAAGACTGAAGATGGGGCCCCAAACCCTCTGGTTTATAAAGTCTCCACTGAGTACTCTGCAATTAGCCTGAAGGGTTTTCCTTTGTAGTTTGGTTTCATTTTTTTCATCTTGCTGCTTGCAAAATTTTCTCTTTCATTTTTACTTTGGCCAGGTTGATTATACTACATGTCTTGGAGGTGTTCTCTTTACTATAAATCTTCCTGGTGATAGATGACCACCATGTGTTCTATGACCATCTGACATATGGATGTTGGAATCTCTGGTAATACCAGGGAAGTTTTCCTCAATCATTTCCTTGACTTGATTTTTCATGCTTTTTGTTCTCTTGTTTTCATCATTGGGGATACCTATAATTTGAATATTAGTTCAATTTTCATAGTCTCATATTTCTCTAAGTGATTTTTTTCTGTTTTCCGTATTGTCTTTTCTCCATCTTTGAGTGACTGAGTTAAGAGCCTTGACTTCATGTTCCGAGATTCCTTTTTCTGCTTGGTATAGTTTGTTCTTGAAGTTTTTGGTGTGTTTTAAAATTCCTAAGTGACTTTTACATTTAAGTTCTATTATATCCTTTCTTCTGTTATCTAACTTTTAGTGAATTTTTCATCTTTTTCATTGATTGTCTAAAATATTTATTTGGCTTCCTTTTGTTGATTTTCAATTTTCTCTTCAATTCCACTCATCTTATTTGCCATCTATATTCTAAATTTCATTTCTGACATTTCAACAACTTCCTTTTGGCTAGAGTCCACTACTGCAGCTCCATTGTGATCTCTTGGTGGTGCTGACATCTTTTATTTTTAAATGTTGCCAGGGTTCTTTTGGTGGTTTCTTCTCATGTGAATCCTCTTCTCTTGGTTCAGGGTTAATAGATTTTCAGGGCATCTATTCTCCTTTGCTTGAAACTCTCCTGCTTGGTGAGAAGAAGAGAAAGGTCCTTGATGGTGCTTTTGTGTCCTACTCTGAAATACTTCTCTTTCAGAAGGGCAGACACATGGAGAGCCTATAGTGCAGCTGTTCTGATTTATCCCATTCCCCTGTGATTTTCACAGTTAAATCTGGTGCTAAATATTTTCATGTGAGGTGAAAATTTACCCCCCACCCTCAATGATTTTTGAAGTTTGAATGCAAGTTAGTGGCTGAGTGATACCCTATCCATGGAAGCTGACATCTAGACTCCACCTAGAGTCTTTCCAGAGATGTGACAGTGGGAGCTGAGTGAGACTATCTTGGCATGATCATGGATGTCTGAGCTTTGAGCACTTTCTTGAACCAGATACATTATATATGGAACCAGATCCAGATATAAAGTTGGCATGAGACTGGAGGTGGGACTAGAGGTCCCTTGAAGAGCATTGGACCTTGAGATGGTTCCACAATCCCAGCAGCCATGGTGGTGACTCAGGGGTGCAGTCTGGGGATCTCAGCACAATCCTGGATCTCAGGGATGGTATCATGAGCCTTGTGGGAGCTCTGGAGCCACAGGGTCACAGCCCTGGGCCCTTGTACAGTGAGAGACTCAAAGCTGGCACTGGGGCCACATGGGTGGGGGATGCTCAGTAGCAATGTGAATATGTAGAGCTGGGCAGGGGCTGCTGGATGACTGAGGTTCTCCCCTACTGAGATAGTCACCCAAGCTTTGCCAGGCAATGCTTGTTGCATCTGAGGTGCCTCCTCTGCTCAAATCCCATGCTGGTTGTGGGAGAAGCTCTGGTCTCTCAGTCAGAGGGCATGGCATGAGGGAGCATTCACTCTATTCTCTCTTTCCTTGGCCCAGCAGGGATGATGCACAGGCCGCTGTAGCAAAGTCAATTCCCATGTGGATATGGCACCATGCACCTGAGAGGTTAGGATGGTGGTCAGCTGCAGAAACCTGAGATGAGTAGCCACAAGATCCCTGCTTTGCTGCTCTCTTGGCATTTTCTCTGCACAGACTCTAGGCAACCCAGAGGTCTGCAGTGGCAGAGGGAACCCCTCACAGATCAGGCCACAGTGCCTGTGGAGTGAGTGTATCGCCCCAGGGCTCTCCTCCTGAACTTCCGCACAGATCCCTTTGATATTTCTCAGTTAATTACCCTCATCACCTTCTCCTTCACTGTGAAGGCCTCTTGTCACTTCCCTGGAATTTTACAATCTTTTTTCTCAGCAAAGCCATCTGTAGGTAGGCATCTGCCTGCAACTTTCCTTGAGAGTGAACACACAGGTTGCTTCTAGTGTGCTTTCTTGCCAGTCATCCCAGTCATTTTTGATTAAGTGTTAGGCATCCTGTTCCTGAGCTCCTACTCTCAGGCTGAGCTAGAGTCTTCTCACCAATTCACAGCTCTAACAAAACATTCCTCACACTATGTGATCACTGTTTGATTTGTTGATCTCCCTTTCACTGAGAATTCCCCAAGGAAGGAAATCATCTTATCTACTTATATACTCCCAATATTTCATGAGGTGCCTAGCACACAGTATGCATTTAAAAATGTAATTTGTTGCAAGAAGAAATGAATATAATTATGCTAATGTATACTCTTTCCCACTAGTGCCTTTTTAGTAATATAGTATATTAATACAAAATCCCTAAAGTAGTTATAGGTATTAATCAAATATTTGATTGTTTTTTTTTTTTTTTACACTGGAACAACAGGGAAAGAATTAAAACAAATTCCAAATGTATCACGACATAAAAAAAGTGTTCATCATCATAGAAAATCATTTCTCCTTCAACATTAATAATGGGCTACACAACCTCACTGTAGATTGATCTGCCAAATAAACAGATGTACTGGTGCCTTTTTAAATGGAAATCTTGACTTTGACCTGCTTTCAACACAGCAATAATGATAATAGCTTAGTGGAGTAAACTGCTGCAGAAGAGCTGAATGACTACTTCCTTGAGTACAGAGTACGTAGTTGTGAACTGAGATCTGAAGGTTAGTCTGGCTCCCAATTTTGCTATGAAAAAGTATCTGACAATCAAGAAATAAATGAATCTAGTTCTCAGAAAAATCTTCAGTTGGAATTACAGAGGAGTGAGGGAATTTATTTGGTTGGACAGACGTTCACATCAGAATGCTTTTCTGTCTGTGTACTTGACAGTGTGTGTGAACTATTCACAAAATATGCAGTTACTGTAAACAGGTATTTTCTTGCCCACTTCTTTTGGAGCCACATTTCCTGAAAAAGGCTGGAGCAAACCCAGTTGTTCTGTTTCGGCATGGTCCAAAATTGAAGATCAATACGGTAAAAGTTCTGAAACATCATTGGAGTCGATGCTAAATGCAGTTCACTGTGAAATGAATGGAGTGGAGCTACTTAAGATATTGTTCTGTGTCATCTAGGGCAGACAATAGAACCAGAAAATAAAATGCCAGAAAAGAATTTACTTAAACTTGTCTTTAAAATATAGCTAAGAAAACTGGGGTGAGGAGGTGGGAATTTCTGGGCCCTCTGGGTAGAGGTGAAAATTAAAATCTAGCTCATTTTTCCCTCTGGAACAGGTTGTTTTCTCCTCCTAAAAAACACAAAGAAGAAATCATGCACCACATAATATCAAATCTCTTTAAAGCTTCTGTTAGGAGTAGGCTCATTTATTTTTCCCTTAAGCAAGCATCACTGGATTCAAGTGAAAAGCTTGAGGCATGTTTCATAGATGATAATGAATGATGAATTTAGCTAGTAAAGTCACAGTGGAAAATCAGAATGTTAAGTTGACTTCTACAAACATTTATTTAATAAGGACATGCACAGAAACCTGAAGGCAAAATGGTTGACGGAAAACAATTATGATATACCCAGGGGCATCTTTCAACATCTATATCAAACTGAAACGAGGGGGAAAAAATAACAGCAAATGAAATCCTCATCGGTCAATTATAAGAAACATGAAAAGTAGTAACATGAACATATCACTCACCTTTTCCATACACAAAGATAAATAGAAGACTCCTTTGAAGAATTTTATTTTCAGTCATGGTAATAAGTTTAGAATAACTACAATAAAATAGACAACAGTTCCAATCTGAAACAGCCTAGTACATCAACCTATTACCTATTTCTGAATAGTTTCTCTAAAAACAACTGTACCAATTCCACTGTTTCTTCTATTTCATATTTGATTAAAATATATAAATAAGCAATTAAAATTGTACTGTAATGGAAGGTGTGTAAGCTTTCACAGTTCAATCACATGAAGCAGTGTGTGTGTATGTGTGTGTGTGTGTGTGCTAGTTACTACTTCTTTTATTATGAGTCATCTTTGCTCTTGGGTTTATACGCCTCTCAAATTATAGGGGAATATTCCAGAAATGACTCATGGCATTGAGCTTATTCTGCAACGACCTAAGTTTAGAGGAAAAGTAAAAGATTTTAAATGCTAACAAGCTTTTTTGCTGTGTCAGTAGCTATTCCAGAGCCTGCACTTTTTGAAGCATTTATTCTTTGCCCTAAAGGGCATAAAATGGCAAATTTTGAAATAGCAGCACCTTAAAGATAATTTTTAGAAAGTAGAGTCTCCTTTTCAGTGGCACTATGCCTAGAAATTTGCCTTTCTTTCACCAAAAATCATGGGCTTGAGTCAGGAAGGGAATAAAATGACAAGTCTTCAAATAGCAATAATGGGCTAGAAACCAGATTCAACAATTTTCATGTTATTATATCTTCTTTATTATTTAGAATACCCTGAGATATGTGTGATCACCATTTTAGAGGTGAGATTACTGAGGTCAGGTCTCAAGATACATGTGGTAAATAGTGGGCTGGCAGTGAAACCCAATCAGCCTGACTCCAAAACTAGAATAACTTCTACCAATCAATTGATTAGATTCCAGGTCATGTTACTTGCCACTGTGGTTTTATTCTAAGACGTCAACCATGACATTGAATCCTACAGGAAGCCCTTTCTCACATCTCTCAGACTGCACCTCTTTCTGCAGTCCCACAATGCTCTAAACCGATTGCCATAAAAATATTGAGCACATTAAATTAAAATATGAAATTAATGTCCTCAAGAATATAGTCCCTTTGAAGACTGAGACCATAGCCACTTTTTGCATCTTAAGCCCTCAACAAAGTGTCAAGCATGTTGGAGGTGTTCTACACATATTTGATGAATTATAAATAAATTGAGAGAACTGCAGCAAGCGTTTTCAAACTGTGCTCCAAGGAATCCTAAGAATTCTTCAGCGCTCACTTGATGTGGGAAGCAACCTGGAATTGCAGAGCGAACACATTGACTGGACAAGTTTGGCCCCCACTGTCACCAGAGCTAAGCCACCCTGCTTCAGTTAGAGTGTCTCTTAGTTAATGATTTTATTTCTGTTGAAAATACACATAATGCTTTTTGTTTGAACAAACAAATGTGAGGCTAAAAAAAAATTGTTTAAAATTCTCAGAGCAGATGGTTATACTTTAACTTCCAAACTTATACCATTGTTTTCTACTTTGCTCTCAAAGTCCATAGCTGAAATCCAAATAATCTGATGTCTGCCAAGTCATGGATATAACTGAATTGGTGGTGGGAAATTAGTGTGGGTGACTGTGGTGTACTTTGTTTGTATAATGTGTTCCAATATTTTTAGGGATAAAGATTGTGGAATAGTCCAACATATTAAACTCATGAAGTTCTAGAATATGATCCTCTCAGAAAGAATTTCTTACCTGATTTTTGGGAATGGTGAAAAGACAAAATAATTGAAAAGAAGTATAAGTTACCCCAAAGTTTGGGATTCATCATTATGAATTCTCTTATCAATCATGTACAAGAGCAAACTCTATGAGACATTATTCATTGAAAGGGTGCTTCCTAGGATCCCTGCCTGTCACAGGTGGTTGAAATCATGCCAGATGGAATGATCTTCAGGAGTAGCTATCCCTGTATAGTAAAAGCGTAAAAGGAAGAAATATATAGCATTAGACATATAAAGACATTGTGTTCCTTCCTTAATTCTAATAATTATAAGTACACAGAAATGATCAATCATAGAAGTGGGGAAAGTTCAGAACAGTAGAATTTCCCATGCCCTGATCTCAGCTGCAATGGCAGTGGGATCCCCCATTTTACCATCCCCAAAACTTCATGGCTGTGGCATTATGAGACAAGTGTTGAGCAAATGACATAAACAGTACTTAGAGGCAGAATCATTTGTGGGCCTCATTCATGTACACCCCACAAGATCAGGGGTGGAGAGTTTAGGGAAAAGTACATAACAGAAAAAGATCCAAGTCATGAGGGAGACACGTTGGCGCCAGTGCTCTCAGGAACACATCTGACCACTAGACTCCAGCTGATCCATCCACTGTGTCAATTCAGAGAAGTTCAGTAATAAATAATGTTGTTACACTTCCTTGGTTTTTGCTTATCCTCAATACTGCCTGGAAGGAGCCAACAACTGGCTAAACTTGACACTTATTCTTCTGGAGTGTGCATAATGCATCTGGAGACCCAAGCAACCTGCAGCCTTTGCTTCAAATTGCTCTCACTGTTTCCCCTAGAAGGAAGAGTTATGTGAAAAATCATCAACAATGGTTTTTGAGCAGAGATTTTGTTCCAGACCATACATGCTGTTTTCATCCACATTTTACACAAGAGTGATTGTACAGAGTTTAGCTGACCTGCCCAAGTCCCATACAAGTTAAGGAATAAAATGGGATTTGAACTATCTTGGGTCTGACTCCAAGACTTGCAACAACTTTGAAACAGTATCTTCTGATACTACACTGCCTTCCTCAAGTTAAAGTCTTGAACATATTCATAGTTATGCTTATGCATGTGGTGGCTCACACCTGTAATTCCAGCACTGAGGGAAGCTCAAAGAGAAGCTGGACAGAGAATTGCTTGAACTCAAGAGTTCAAGCCTTGCCTGTGTGAGATTGAGACCCCCAACTCATAAAAAAAAAAGTGAAAAAGCCAACCAGGTGCCACAATGAACACCTATAACCCCAGCAGCTTCAAAGGCTGAGGCAGCAGGATGCCCACAGCCCAAATCTGAGGTTGCAGTGAGCTACAACACCATTGCACTCTGCCCAGGACACAGGGTGGGACTCAGTCTCAACAACAACAACAAAGCAAAGAAAAGAAAATTTAAGTAAAGAGAGACTAAGAGATATAGAGGATAGATCCAGAAGCTCTAACATTCATTTGATAGGAATTTCAGAAAAGAATAACAACGAGAGTGCTACAGAGGACATAATTAAGGAAATAATTGATGAAAACTTTCCAGAGTTAAAGAAAGAGTTGACTCTTGAGATTGTCAGTGCTTCCTGAATACCCAGCGAGATAGATAAGAGGAAACTCACTCCTAGATACATCTTGGTAAAATTTTACAATTCTAGTGATAAAGAGAAAATCTTAAGGGCTTCCAGAGAGAGGAAAGAAATAACCTACCAGGGAACAAGAATCAGACTGACAGCAGATTTATCACTGGACACACTGAATGCCAGAAGTAAATGGAGTGCTGTCATAAAAGTTCTGCAGGATAAAGGCTTTAAACCTAGAACTCTATACCCAGCCAAATTGACATTTGGTTTTCAGGGTAAGACAAAAACATTTCTTGATATTGAAGAATTTAGGAAGTCTATTTCTCATATACTCTCTTTGAAAGAATTACTGGAGAATATATTTTAGCGACATAGGGTGATAGCAAACACATGTACATATGTTTTCCTCCCACCAACATACTTTGAGATGGAGGGAAAGAAGGTTACAGATACTACTTAAATGTTGGTGAACTTTTTGAAAATAGACTGCTCTGAAGGTAGTGAGTTATTTCAATTATTGTTCAGTCAATTAGAACACCTTGTTACTATTTCCCCCCTCACTACTGCACCTACTAGTCTTAAATGATAATCAATAGTAACCATCCGAACTTGTATAAGAGAAAACCTTCTATACCACCTGGGAGATGGGAATCTTTCAGTGGAACTTGTCGAGCCAAGGGATAACCATATAAGAGCATAGGATGTGAGGTGGCAGGCTAAGTCAAAATAGAAAAGATGGAAAAGCAGAACTCATCAGAAGGATATTTCATAAATGTTATTGTTTATCATGATGTGAATCGTGAAGTTTCATATTAAATCTTTTTACTTTGAAAAAAAAATAGTTATGCTTCTAAATGATGCAGGAAACTACAGAGCCAAGAGAGATATAGCCCCACCTTCAAAGAGTGGACAGCTTTGTGGAAATGATTTGTGCTGATGGAACACTAGCCAGCTCACAATTGGAAAGCTCACACCAGCAGAGGGTGAACAGTAAAATATCAAACAGTAGATGAAAACATGGACTTTAGAAAAATGTAAACTGGGTGAAGGTCCTGGTTCTGCCTTTTAATCACTGACCTGAAGGAAAATATTTTGATTTTCTTCATCTGTGGAAACTTTGTAGAATTGCTATAAGAATTAACTGAATAAAGGATGTAAGATTTTTGGCATAGTGCCTAGTACATAATAAGAGCTTTATGAATGCCACTGATTATTATTGATGTTGCTATTATTGTATTTATAGCCATATTTCAATATTGCACATTTTTTTGTTTTTTTCTTTTTGAAAAATCACATTTTTCCCATTCAGTTTTTTTCTCATGATTCCCATAGGGTCCCATAGGATGTAGCAGAGATCTTAAATGTATTTAGAAAATATGTCTCATCACTATAGAATGCTAAACAAAACACTAGTGAATTAGTAAATTAGTTACTGTCATATATACTTGCACATACCAAAGATACAAATATTCTAGCATAAAAAGAAAGTGAACGAACAATAAGGAAAAGGTTAATTACTAATTCTAATTTTCTTAGGAAATATAATGGTTAAGTGCCTACATAGAAAAATGCCCTTAATCTTAGGATATATGCACATTGAAGTATTTAGGAAAAAAGTGTGATGATGCCTTCAACCTCCTCTTAAAATACAACTCTCTATAGGTCATGTGTATTCCTGCACACCTTGGGAGCATAAGCACTAACAAGTTTTTATAATGGTATTTTTTATCAAAAGTGTTTGTCTAGCAAATAGTCTTGAAAGATGGAGATAACAACTCCCTCTGGAGCAAAAGTGAAGCAGATTTGTTTACAGTACTCTTATAAAAGTTTGGGGCTCCACAATGGTGACATAAACCTTCTGTTTGCACAGAATCCAGCTCGCCCTGCCTTTGCAACGCTCCTGTAGGACTTGGGGACAAGAGAAAAAAACAATGAACATAAAGTTCATGCTGCCTGCTGAGCTGTGAGTAACAATGTTTTTTTGGTTTCTGACCTAGGAGTCATATGTCTTCTGCTAACACCCACGAACCTTGAGCAGGCTAACTTGTATTCAAATAGGATAATGCCTCGACTCTTCATAATTATTGACACCTACTTTCATATATTTGAGCTAATTAAATGTGTGTATATGTATGTATATGGAGATTGTAAAAGTCAAGGGATTAATTACCTGTCTTAAGAATATAGGTTTATTAACCTCAGCGATAAAGCACTGAATTCTGCATTTGAGCACATGGTCCTAAGTGAAAATTGAAAGAAACCAGGTACAACTGAAGCTGTGTGGGTACGCAGCATCTAGTGGCTCCTTGGAGGGGGGAATCTCTAACTGTTGCTTCAAATATGAAAAATAATAGAAAAATCTAACGAGCCTTATCTAAAGCAGCAGTCTGGCTCAGTATTTCAAAACCAGTCAGATAAGCACATAGACACATTACATTCACGTTGCTTTACTTTTGTTCTCCCTGTGAACGTGTCCATCAGTGCCTCTTAGGCATTTAATAACAAGCCACTTTGTGCCAACTATCACAATACATCTAATAATAAGCCTGTGATAGGTGGGCAGGAGTTATTATTAAATCTATTTTGCTGAAAAGGAAAGTGAAACAGCACTAAGTTTAAGGATTTGCGTGCTGCTCAGAATGATGGGGCTAGAATGTGGAATTACACACCCAATCAATCTTGACATCTAGTACTCTACTAATTTTATATTCTAATACATAGACCTGCAGGGTTATTAGGGTCAACTTCGTGTTCTTCTTGTGAATTAGAAATTTTTACCTTAAAAAGATTCCATTTTGGAAAATGTTTCATGAAAATTGTATTCATAGTGAACTGAGGTTTGTGCTATTTCATGATGAGAAATATTTGTTTAATTCAAAGTTGTACTGAAAGTTAAGTTACTGTGGTTGGAGCAGAGAGGCACTGAATTGTATCCTTTAGAAATAGGAGAGATCTCAGGGTTATTTCTTCTACCCTCTCTCCTTATTATATAATGAACTAGGATCAGGGAAGTTCATCTAAACACTGTATTAAAATTTACAGAATTGCATTTCTCTTTTAATGATAACAACTAATTTTTGAGGTATAAAGAAAAACTACCCAACTTAAACACAATCAAATATAACATCTTGCCATGCTATTTTTATCCTTTTCCCTACAATATTGAAACATGCTTTATAAATAAAAATTGCATATATTTAGGGTATACAAGATGATGATTCAGTATGTTTACATTATAAAATGGTTACCACAAACAAGAGAATTGACTCATTCATCACCTGAGTCTTTACCCTTTTCGTGGTAAAAACACATAAGATCTACTGTCCTAGAAAATTTCAAGTACACTATGCATTATCATTGACTATAGTCACTAGGCTGTAAATTAGATCGCTAGAACTTACCCATCTTCACAGGAAGTGTGCACTCTCTGACAAACATCTCATGATCCAATAAATTCACTTAGACATACAGGGTGGCCATAAAGTTCATGTGCAATTTAAAACAGTGTGCAATCTTATCTTGCACATGAACTTTATGGCTACCCTTCATATCCAAAGGAAAGGAAATTAGTATTTCAAACAGGTATCTGCACTCCCATGTTGGTTACAGCATTATTCACAATTACATTAGCCAAGCTATGGAAATGACTTAAGTGTCTGTCAATGAGATGAATGGACAGAGAAAAAATGTGGCACATATACACACGGGAACATTATTCAGCCTTAGAAAAGGAGGAAATGCTGTCATTCGTCACCCATAAATGAACATGGAGGACATTACAGTCTAAGTAAAACAAGCCAAACACAGAGAGATAAAGACTTCACGACCTCACTTGTATGTGAAAGCTAAAAAACTCACACTTCTAGAAACAGAAAGGAAAAAAGATCTTTTATGTTACTGATATCTTCTTACTGAAGTAAAATCAATCCACTGTGTTTTTAAAATATATTATCTGATTCCATGTCCAGGGGTGTTTGATCATCAGGTTCTTCACTTTTTTAAAATATAGACACTAATATCTGCCTTGCAGGTTATTATGAAAATTATGCAATATAAATTATATAAAGTTCTCTCATGCATGGCAATGAAAAATACTCCTTTTCCTTTCAGATGCTTTATCAATAAATTTGGATAAAATTTTCTTCTTAGATGTATTAGTTTCCTAGTGCGGCTTCAACAAATCACCACAAACAGGATGGCATAAGGAACATAAATTCATTCTATCCCAGTTCTGGAGCCTAGAAGTCCTAAATCAAAGTGTTGGCAGTATTATTCTCTCTTTGAAGGCTCTAGGGGAGGATTCTCCTGTGCCTCTTCCTAGTTTCTGGTGGTACTGGCATTCCTTGACATGTAGATACATCATTGTGTGGTGTTGCCTCTGTATGTTCAATCCTCCTTCTTATAAAGACACCGGTTGTATCAGACGTAGGGCTCACTCTAAATATGATTCATCTTACCTGATCATATCTGCAAAGACTCGATTCCCAAATAATGTCATATTCACAGGTTCTAGACAGAAATGAATTTGGGGGAGGGCACTATTTAACCCAGTACATAAGAATTATTATGACAATTAAATGAAATGTTATGTAAACTGTAAAGTACAAAGAGTTTCCATTTTTCATATTTCCAAGCCCGAGATACCTTGGAGATACTGTGGATTCAGTTCCAGAACACTGCAAAAAGTGAATGTGTAAATAAAGCAAGTGAAATATGTTTTTTTCCCAGAGCATAAAAAGTAGTATTTACTCTATACTGAATTCTATTAAGTATGCAAAATCATATGTCTTAAAAGAAATGTATATACCTCAATGAAAAACATTTGATAGAGGGGGAGCATGATGGTAGACCAGACGGATGTCTAGTGCAACTTTCCCAAATCTTCAGGTGAGAGAGAGCCTGGCTGGATCTTCCCCTGAGTGGAGTGTTGGTGTGGACAGGCAGCTAGGGGTGTACACCGAGATGCTGGATTGCTGAATGTAAAATGGAACCCAGAGCCGTGGAATCTGCTAGAGAAATTTTTGTGCCACTGTTGAAGTGGCACCAGCAGAAGCAGCAACCATCCACTGCCCCACAGAGGACTGCAGTTCTAGTTCGTGGGGAAACTAGGTGTTTTGTGGAAAGATCGGTTAAGTGTGGACTCCTGAGCAGAATTTCATGTCCAGAAAGGAGTGCCCTTCAGATTGGCAGGGGGATAGACAGCCGGATAGAAAATTAAGGGGAAAGGATTCCACCCAGGAACAGACATATTTGGAAATGGCCACCTGCCACGGGCATCTTTTTCCAGAACAGCAGGTGTGAATGAATGGTCTTGATCATTCCTGGCAGGGAATATTGGTGTAAACTGGCAGTTCAGGATGTCAGCTGGATTGCAGGACTCAAAAGTATAATCTTGAGCTGCATACACAGATGGAAAAATCTCCGCTGCTGAAACGGTGGGCACCAGTGGCAACCAGCCCCTCCCCCACGGAGGATTGTAATTCCCAGTTCCTGAGGAAACTAGGTACTGAGTGGAGAAACTGGGGAAGCATGGACTCCTGCACCAAATCTGGAAGTCAGATAGGGGTGCCGTCTGGAACAGATCAGCCAAGGTTGGGCTACCAGTTTGAAAAAAGATATATTTTGAAATTTCAGAAATGGCTACAACAGGCACCTCCTTTTACTGGCCAGATACAGGGGTAAGAGTGGTAACAAAGTAAAACATGAATCAGGTGTAAGCCTGGGAACCACTCACAGCGCCACCTGGTGTCCATAAAGTATATTGCAATATAAATATATTTCTACAAAAGTTGACCCCTACATCCTTCATATAATTGTATTATTTTTACATATATATATATGAATAATATTTTGGTGGTTAGTGCCCTTTTTTCTTCTTTTCTTTTTTCACCCTTTTCCTGCAGTAGTTATTGTTAATTTTCTTTTAATTTTTTAATTTTTTTCATTTTTATTACCTTGTTTTCTTCTCTTCCTCTTCTTAACTTCTTATGGATGCTGAGAGTGCTTACATCATATTTTTAGAGTTTTATTTTTTATTTTTATTTTCTGATTATCATCATTTCTGTTGTAGTTGTTTTTTGTCTGTATGTCCAATTGTTTCTGATTGTCCATGCATCTATGTACTTGTGTGTATGGTAGCCTTTTTGTCTGTTTATTTGCTCATTTGGTTTCAACATGTTTTGTGTTTTCCTAAATACTGGGGTTGGCTACTTTCCATAACTCCAATTTTTACATTCAACAAGAACTAGGGCGTTTTGGGGGTGATGGTCGACTGGAGCCAGCTTTCAACAGAAGCTCCAGTCCAGAGTGAGAGATCACAGCCAGAAAGAACCCTAAAAGGCCAAAGGAGGGGATCGAGCTGAGAGAAGAGAGAGATAATTGCACGTCTTCCCTGCTGAGGCAAGCTTCGACTCCAAGGAAACAAATTTAAGGTACAGATCTCATCCCCAAGAGGACATGTATCTGTCCCCTCCCCTAAGAGAGTTGTTTGTTTTCTGTGGGATCTCTACTAGTGAGCAATGAACTGAGGCTCTCCCCCTCACCCACTTGAGGGAATTGCTGGAAGTTGGGACTCCTTCTCCAGATAGCCCCTGCTGTGAGCCCAGGAATTACTTTGTCTGGCAGGAAGTTTAAACAAATATTTTCCTTGCCACCTTGAACCTCAAGTTTACCCTTCCCCCCTGGCCTGGCAGTCTAGAAGTCCAACCCTTGCAGAGACCAGAATGTCTGCACTTCTTGGCTAGGACTAGGCATTGCATAGACAGAGGCAGTGCAGCTGTGCTGTATCCATGAATCCAGCAACAGTACAGAAAGACATACAGGGAAAGGTAAATGACCCTGCCCTGAGAAAGTGTATCTCAACAGTGGGTGGAGGCTTGGGTATCTGAACTATGGGTGGAAACCTGGGAACTGCTGAGGTGCACAAACCCAAGTGGAGACACCTCCCACCCAACACCAGCATTAAGAGAGTGATCTGGCTGGGGTCTAATTTGGGAGAGTCAATCTCCCCAACTCTGTGGTCTGCCAGAAGGAACCAGACCTTGATCTATACAGGTACTAGAGTTACAGAACTGTGGCAACAAAGGTGTGGTAGCTGAGGGAGAAATTCTTTTGCTGTCAGGATATACTCAGGTTTAGATTGAGCTCAGGTGGAACTTTCTCCAGCTGCCATTGAGCACCTGAGGCAAGCAGGCTTCAGCTTCCCTTGCAGGATGGTGGCAGAGGGTGGTAACCACAAGAAGAAGGCAGTGACTCTACTTTGATTCTGGCAGGCACATAGTCCTGGAACATTTGCTTATTGGACAAAAGTGGACCACAGAGACTGGGTTAACTGCCAGTGGGGCTACAAGAGACTGGGGTTACCAGAGTCCGGTGGTGAAAAGTGAGCAAGGTGGGGAAAGAAGCATCAACCACCTTGCTCCAAACCTTCCACTGGACAGGCCTGTCTGACTCCTCAGAGCACTAGAGGTGCACAAGCCAAACTTGACCTACCAGTAGATTCCTAATATCTAGTTTCTGGAGACATTTTGAACTCTCCAGCTAGAGAGTGAGTGCTGTTGGAACAATTGGTTTGGAACTCTTGAACTGAACAAATCACCCAAGGACCCTCCAAGGTGATAACCTGGTTTAGTTGTATGGGAAAGTTTGATTTTCCTCTTCCAGGTATTACTTATGGGAGATGGGATGTCCTAGTTGCTTGTATTTCTCCAAAGCTGAGACTGCAACCCACAGTCACTGATTCACTAGGATTTGACAGAGATCAGCTGAATATAAGACAGAGCCACCTACCTCCGCTACACCAAGCAGGCCTTCAGAGTCACAGACTGTACTACTGTACAGGTCATTTGCAAAATTGTAGAGGAAAAGCTGTAGTCACCAGTACCAGTTCCTTGATGAAGGGCTGTTCAAGCACAACCCCAGAAGTCTTCAATCCAATTATACCTTACCTGCTCATATAACTAAACAGTGAAAAATAATCATGGGGTGGAATCCGTGGAAAAACTCTGGCAACATAAATAATCAGAAGAGTTCAATCCTCCCAAGGAATGATAAAACAGCCAAACCAGAGGATCCCATTCACAAACTGATGGCAGAAAAGTCTGAAATTGAATTTAGAATTTGGATGGCAAAAAGATCAAAAGAATAGAAATAAGTTGGGGTTAGAAATTCTAGGAATAATTCAAAAGATGTCTCAAGAATTCAATGAATTCAAAGAAAAAAATCATCAAAGATTTAGACAGATTGAGAAAAGAAGTTGCAGCCCTCCAAGATATGACAAATACAGTAGAATCCCTCAGTAACAGAATGGAACAGGCAGAAGAAAGGATTTCTGACATTGAAGACAAAGCTTTTGAATGCTATCAAATGCTCAAAGAGTAAGAGAAGTGGAGAGCAAAAATGGATCATTCTCTCACGGGAGCTCTGGGATAATTTGAAGAGACTGATATTCACCTTAAAGGGATCCCTGAAGGCAACGAAGTAGCTTCAAAAAACACAGAGTCTCTTCTTCATAAGATCATGAAAGAGAACTTTCCATACTTGCCAAGAGATTCTGAAATTTAGATAGCAGACAGTGTCTGAACCCTAGCACAACTCAACCCGAATAAGACAACCCCTAGGCACATCATAATTAACTTCACTAAAGTTAATATGAAGGACAAAATTCTGAAAACACCCAGGAGTAAAAAAACCATAACCTATAAAGGGAAGAATATTAGAATGACTTCAGATCTCTCTGCTGAAGAGGGGTGGTCATCAACTTTTAATCTCCTAAAACAAAATAACTTTCAAATCAGGATCCTGTATCCAGCTAAACTGAGTTTCATTTATGACGGAGACATTAAATACTTCAATGACATTCATATGTTGAAGAAATTTGCCATAACTAAACCAGTTCTCCAGGATATTCTTAGACTCATTCTCAATAATGACCAGCACAATTCTCCACCACAAACGTAAACTCACTTTGAAACTTTTGATCAAATTCCATCTCTCACAATAGCAAAAGGATTAAAAATGTCCACTGGTCTCTCAAAAAACTTGATACCCAAAATTCTACCAGGCCTATCAATATTCTCAATTAATTTGAATGGCTTAAATTGTCCTCTAAAGAGGCACAAACTGGCTGACTGGATACAAAAACTCAGGCCAGATATCTTCTGCATATAAGAATCTCATCTTACCTTAAAGATAAATACAGATTCAGGAAGAAGGGATAGTCATCTATATTCCAGGAAAATGGAAATCAGAAAAAAGTAGGTGTTGCAATTTTGTTTGCAAATACAATAGGCTTTAAACCAAAAAAAAGTAAGTAAAGATAAGGATGGTCACTTCATATTTGTTAAGGGCAATACTCAATATAATGAGATTTCAATTATTAATATTTATGCACCCAACCAAAATGCACCTCAATTTATAAGAAAAACTCTAACAGACATGAGCAACTTGATTTCCTCTAGCTCCATAGTAGTCAGAGATTTTAATATCCCTTTAACAGTGTTGGATAGATCCTCCAATAAGAAGCAAAGCAAAGAATAATTAGATTTAAAAGTAACCATTCAACATCTGGATTTAACAGATATCTACAGAACATTTCACCCTAACAAAACAAAATACACATTATTCTCATCAGCCCAATGAACATCCTCCAAAATCAATCACATATTAGGTCACAAATCTAACCTCAGCAAATTTAAAAGAATAGAAATTATTCCTTGCATCTTCTCGGACCATCATTGAATAAAAGTTGAACTCAATAACAACAGGAATCTGCATACTCATACCACAACATGGAAGTTAACCTTATGCTGAATGATAGATGGGTCATAGATGAGCCATAAATTCCTGGAACAAAACGATAAAGAAGACACTTATTATCAGAACCTCTGTGATAGTGCAAAGGCAGTCCTAAGAGGGAAATTTATAGCACTGCAAGCCTTCCTCAAGAGAACAGAAAGAGAGAAATTTGACAACTTCTTGGGACATCTCAAGCAATAGGAAAAGGAAGAACATTCCAATCCCTAACCCAGCAGAAGAAAAGAAATAATCAAAATTAGAGCAGAATTAAATGAAATTGAAAACAAAAGAATTATACAACAGATCAATAAATCAAAAAGTTGGTTCTTTGAAAAGGTCAATAAAATAGATAAAACTTTGGCTAACCTAACCAGGAAAAAAAGAGTAAAATCTCTAACTTCATCAATCAGAAATTGTAAAGACAAAATAACAATAGACTCCTCAGAAATTCAAAAAATACTTAATGAATATTACAAGAAACTTTATTCTCAGAAATATGAAAATCTGAAAGAAATTGACCAATACTTGCAAGCATGCCACCTTCCAAGACTTAGCCAGAGTGAAATGAAAATGTTGAACAGGCCTATATCAAGTTCTGAAATAACATCAACTATACAAAATCTCCCTAAAAAGAAGAGTTCAGGACCAGATGGCTTCACATCAGAATTCTACCAAACCTTTAAAGATGAACTAGTACCTACATTACTCAACCTTTCCAAAAATATAGAAAAAGAAGAAATACGAACCAACACATTCTATGAAGCAAACATTACCTTGATCCCCAAAACAGGGAAAGACCCAACAAGAAAAGAAAATGATAGACCAAAATCACTAATGAATATTGACGCAAAAATATTCAACAAGATGATAACAAACAGAATTCAGCAATACATCAAACAAATTATACACCATGAGCAAGTGGTGGATTTTATCACTGGGTTTCAAAGCTGGTTCAATATATATAAATCTATAAATATAATTCAGCACATAAATAAATTAAAAAACAAAGACTATATGATTCTCTTAAGTGATGTATAAAAAGCTTTTGATAATATCCAGCATCCCTTCATGATCAGAACACTCAAGAAAATTGGAATTGAAGGGGCATTTCTTAAACTAATAGAGGCCATCTACAGTGAACCCACCACTAATATCGTATTGAATGGAGTTAAATTGAAATCATTTTCACTTAGATCAGGAAGAAGGCAAGTTGCCCATTGTCTCCACTGCTCTCTAATACTCTAATGAAACTTTTAGCCATTGCAATTAGGGAAGAAAAGGCTATCAAGGGCATCCATATAGGGTCAAAAGAGATTAAACTTTCACTCTTTGCAGATATGATTGTATATCTAGAAAATACCAGGGATTCTACTACAAAACTCTTAGAAGTGATCAAGGAATATATCAGTATCTCAAGTTACAAAATCACACTCATTAATCTGTAGTCTTTATATATACCAACAATAGCCAAGCTGAAAAAACAGTCAAGGACTCTATTCCATTTATAACAGTGCCAAAGAAGATGAAATATTTGGGAGTTTACCTGAAAAAGAGTGAAAGATCTCTATAAAGAGAACTATGAAACTCTAAGGAAAGAAATAGCTGAAGATGTTAACAAATGGAAAAACATACCATGCTCATGGATGGGAACAATTGACATTGTCAAAATGTCTATACCACCCAAAGCAATATACAATTTTAATGCAATTACTATTAAAGTTCCATTGTCATATTTTAAAGATCTAAAAAAATATGTTATTTTATATGGAATCAGAAAATAACCTCAAATAGCCAAGACATTACTCAGAAGTAAAACAAAGCAGGAGGAATTATGCTACCAGACCTCAGACTATACTATAAATTGATAGTGATCAAAACAGCATGGTACTGGCACAAAAACAGAGAGGTAGATGTATGGAACAGAATAGAGACCCAAGAAATGAACCCAGCTACTTTGATCTTTCACAAACCAATTAAAAACATTCAGTGGGGAAAAGATTCCTTATTTAACAAATAGTGCTGGGTGAACTGGCTAGTGACCTGTGGAAGACTGAAACTGGACCCACACCTTTCACCTTTAACTAAGATAGACTCTCACTGGATTAAAGATTTAAACTTAAAACATGAAACTATAAAAATACTAGAAGAAAGTGCAGGGAAAACTCTTAAAGAAATCGGTCTGGGTGAATATTTTATGAGGAGGACCCTACGGGCAATTGAAGCAGCATCAAAAATACACTACTGGGACCTGATCAAACTAAAAAGCTTCTGCACAGCCAAGAACACAGTTAGTAAAGCAAACAGACAGCCCTCAGAATGGAAGAAAATATTTGCAGGTTATGTTTCCAACAAAGGTTTAATATCCAGAATACAAAGAGAACTCAAAAGTATTAGCAAGAAAAGGACAAATGATCCCATCTCAGGGTGGGCAAGGGACCTGAAGAGAAATTTCTCTGAAGAAGACAGGCACATAGCCTACAGACACATGAAAAAATGCTTATCATCCTTAATCATCAGAGAAATGCAAATCAAAACTACTTTGAGATATAATCTAACTCCAATAAGATTAGTCCACATCACAAAATCCTAAAACCAGAGAGCTGGTGTAAATGTGGAGAAAAGGGAACAGTAATACATTGCTGGTGGGAATGCAAACTAATATGGTCCTTTTGGAAATATATCTGGAGAATACTTAGAAATCTTAAAATAGACCTGCCATTTGATCCTATAATTCCTCTAGTAGATATATATCCAGAAGACCAGAAATCACATTATAACTGCTAAGTCACAGAAAAATCCCAAGTGCCCATTGACCCACGAATAGATTCATAAATTGTGGTATATGTACACCATGGAATACTATGCAGCCTTAAAGAAAGATGGAGACTTTAACTCTTTCATGTTTAAATGGATGGAGCTAGAAAATATTCTTCTTTGCAAAGTATCTCAAGAATGGAAGAAAAAGTATCCTCAACCCTACTATGAAACTAATTTATAGCTTTCGTATGAAAGCTATAACCCAATTACAGCACAAGACTATAGGGGAAAGGGCCAAGGTGGGGTGGGGAGGCGGGAGGATGGACACAGGGAGAGTAATTTGTGGGTCCACACTTATGGTGCATCTTAGAAGGGTACAGGTGAAACGTACTAAATGTAGAATATAAATGTCTATACACAATAACTAAGAAAATGCCATGAGAGCTATGTCAACCAGTTTGATAAAAATATTTCATACTGTATATAAAAACAGCACATTGTACTCCATGTTTGAATTTATGTACACAACCATGATTTAATAAAAAAAAAAGAAAAGAAAAGAAAAGAAAAATATTTGATAAATGGCAAACTAATGCCTTTTGTAACATCCTGGATGGAACTGGAGACATCCCATTAAGTGAAGTATCACAAGAAAGGAGAAACAAATGCCACATGTACTCACTTTTAAAATGGAACTAAATGGGGGCGGCTCCTGTGGCTCAGCGAGTAGGGCGCCGGCCCCATATACCGAAGGTGGTGGGTTCAAGCCCGGCCTCGGCCGAACTGCAAAACAAAAAAATAGCCGGGCGCTGTGGCGGGCGCCTGTAGTCCCAGCTACTAG
>CAUYON010030026.1:0-14795 GCA_963573935.1 Arctocebus calabarensis
CTGCAACCAAAAAAATGTCCAGGCGTTGTGGCGGGCACCTGCAGTCCCAGCTACTTGGGAGGCAGAGGCAGGAGACTCGCTTGAGCCCAGGAATTGGAGGTTGTTGTGAGCTGTGATGCCACGGCACTCTATCCAGGGTGACAGCTTGAGGCTCTGTCTCTCAAAAAAAAAAAAAAAAACTATTAAAACATATATTTGAGATTACATATATGTGTGTGTGTACACATATACACACACACACACTATTCTGTCACCCTCTGTAGAGTGCCATTGGTCTGTCTCTTGGGTTCAAGAGATCCTCTTGCCTCAATCTCCTGAGTAGCTGCGACTATGAAATATATTAAAATAAATATTATTTAGGCTGGGCATGGTGGCTCACACCTGTAATCCTAGCATTCTGGGAGGCCAATGTGGGTGGATTGCCCTGAGCTCACAGGTTCAAGACCAGCCTGAGCCACCGTGAGACCCTGTCTCTACCAAAAAAAAAAAAAAAAAAAAAAAAAAAAGCCAGGAGCTGTGGCAGGCATCTATAGTCCCAGCTACTTGGGAGGCTGAGGCAAGAGAATCGCTTAAGCCCAAGAGTTGGAGGCTGCTGTGAGATATGACACCACAGCACTCTACTGAGGGCCACAAAGTGAGACTCTATCTCAATAAAAAAATAAATAAAAATAAATAAAAGAAAAAATGTAGGGGCAGTGCCTGTGGCTCAAAGGAGTAGAGCACTGGCTCCATATGCCAGAGGTGGTGGGTTCAAATCCAGCCCCAGCCAAAAACTGCAAAACAAACAAAACAAAAAAAAAGTGAAAAAAAGAAAAAATGTAAATTAAAATAAATATTATTTCTATCTACAGCACTTACAGCTTCATTTTCTTCACCTTTTTATTGTCCTATAATTTTTTTTCTTTTATCTTTCTCTTTAGCTTTGCAGACCGTAAGAAGGAGCATATAGATCCAGGTGCATATAGTTTCATTATTTTAAATTATTTCAATGAAAGAAGAAACACTACATGCACTAGGAAATGTGAACTCTGTATTATTCTATTACAATCCCTCTGAGCCTCCATTGTCCAACATATAAAATGGAGATAGGAATTAATATATTAGTTTAAAGGCCTGAGTCCAGGACAGATTATATGAAATTCTCCTCTAGCTGTAAAATCCAAAAGGCAGGAAGAGAAGTAACATTTGCGAACTTATCCACTAAGGCACAGAGGTAAAACAAACTCTGCCATAACTTAACACAAAGGAAACAAACTTAGGGATTCAATAATTTGTCCAAGGTCAAACAGCTCACAAGGTATAAAAAGCAAAGGTTTGATGCAAGGTCCAAGGGTTTCAAAGCCTGGGTTCTTTACAGATTTTGACTCACAGGGTTCTACAGGATATTAAGGAAATGCTAAAACAGCTACAAACAAGTTGAGTTTTGCACAAAGATTCTATGCTGTTTTCCTCGACACCTTTTCCAAACTTTCTACTGGAAAGTACCTTTTAAAGGCAATTTTTTTCTTAAGAAAAAATAATTTACATGATCTACCTCTTTATGATTTAATAAAAAAAGAAAAAAGAATTTCACAAGGAATTAATCCTAATTTAGTACAAAATGTAACAATATGAGCTATCAATAAACAGGGTTTTATAACTTTTTGGTTATTTTCTATTATTTCCAATCTCTAATTTCTAGCAAATTATACAGTACTTGTCATTTTATATACAAGGGCAAAGAACATGAACTATTCAGTAGTATACCCAATGCAATATAAGAATCCAATACTTTCCCATATTCATTCCTCCTACTCACTTACCTGTTTTATGATACATATTATGTGACTTTGTGTAAGATATTCGATCTTTTGACAGCTTCATTCTCTCATCTGTAAAGCCAGGGAAACTAACTACAAATAACATCAATGATTCTGTATAGAAAGTGCAACTTTCTAGGTAATTATTCACTAAACTAGTAAACTAGAAGCAATTTAGATGTCTGACAAGCATCTCAGACCTACTACATTCAAAAAGAGCTTTTGATTTTCATTACCAATCCAAATTCCCCAGTTCTTCCCATCTCAGTAAATGGTGCACACCTCTAGTCCCACTAGCTGTTCAAGCCAGAAAGCTGGAAGTCATGAATGATTCCATCCTCTCGTTCACCTGCTACCTCCCATCTGTCACAAGGTTAATGGTTTCCACCCCCCAAACTCATCTGAAATCCACCTACATCTCTCCTGCCAAAACCACAAGCCACTGTCATCTCCTGCCTGGCCAGCTATGTCGCTGGTCTCCCTGCATCCACCCTAGTCACTTCTGACACATTAATCACAGCAGAGGGCCTTTAAAAATGTAAACCTAATTATGTCAGTCTCTCAGACACACGTCTTACAGAATAAACCTTTCAGAAGTTTCTTATTTAGAAAATGAAACGCATAACAAGTCTTCAGGACTCCTCACCATCTGCCTCCACCCACTTCTCCAGCCTTATCTCTAGCACTTTCCTTGGCTTCTCACCAAACTCCCTTAAACTACCAAACTCCTCACAGCACTTGCTGCTCTCCTCTTCGTCTTGGAAAGCAATGTCCCATTATCCTTGAGCTTTCAATGTAAAAAACCACTTGCCCATTCCAAAGTATTTCCCTGGTATTGTTTCAGAGTAACCCAGCTATTTGTTTTATTCTTCGTCAGAGTCCTCAAAATTTGTAAACGTGCATTCATTGGTGCACCTGTTTACTGTCAATCTACACAAAAACCAGTAAAATCCTGAGCCAAGATTTTGCTGCTTTTTTCTTGCTGGCATACTTGCATCTAGTTAAAAGTAAGCCTTAAGCTGATGAGTGGAAGAAGTTAGGATATCTGGAATAATTTTGCAAGGCTGATTTTTCATCTGCCCATCTCAAGGCCACTTATAGAGCCTAAACTTGCTGCATGCCACAAAGATCGCTAATCTTTACAACTATGCATTGCAATAGATATTATTTAGCCCATTTTATAGATTAGGAAACTGAGTTTCTCACAGAGTAACTCCCCAGAATTCCAACACAGGTTGACAAACTGCAAAGCCTGTGCATCACCCTACAATGCAGTCTTTCACGCATTTCAACGTGATCAGTGCTCCTTTCCATCCTTTTTACATTGGAGGCAAAGCTTACACAAATGCAAGACTTGCTTTTATAAAGTAAAACTATATCCAAAACCACACTCACAGGAGGAAGATTCAATAAAAGAATTCACTGTAAACTGATCATTTCCTTCTGAAAGATCTGGCTGGGACTGACTGCCTCACAAACATCATTACTCAGGTTAAAATTCATTTTGCTACAATGGCAGATTGGGAGATAAAATATACACAAATGAAATTTGAAAGCTGCCAGCAATCAACAATGCTCATGGCTTTCCAACACGCATTCGTTGGCAATATACAGGCTTTAACAAGATAATTTACCTCATTTCACTTTAATACCTCCCACCGATAACAAAAGCACATGGTATATTTAATATTAACTGTATACTGCTGCACTTCTATGAGAGTTTTCTGACAGGTAAAACACTATCTTATTACTTTAAAAAAACCCACACACATCTTAAGTAAATTCCACACATTTTAAGACGAGTGTTTTAAAGGAAAAGAATCCTGTAGACCGACTTCTCTGTACTTAATTCCCCATTCCCTAACACTGGAGATCAGACCACTTTAAACTGTATATTAAAAGAATCTGTCAAGGCTACTTTCTCGGTACCGTACTAAGAAACTGAAGTCTTAGGTAAAACACAAGCCGTTCTGCCTGAGTTAGCGAGACCCTAAGGTCGTTACAGTTTGGTAGAAGCGACAGGGATGTCCCAGCCCGGGGACGGGGATCCTCAGGCTCTGGGGGCCGCGGAGCGGAGGAGGACCCGGCAGCCCAGTGACCCAAGGCCCAGACGGCCCCCTGGTCCTGCTCGCAGCGGCCTGGACGCTTCTGCGGGACTGCTATGGGGCGACCCAGCTTGGGGCCGGGCCAGGGGGTCTTGCCACGTTCACCACCCGACGCAGACGACTGCGGTACTTACCTCGGCGCCTGCAGAGCCAGCGCTTCAGAGCACAGCCGCGCTGGACCCCAAGCGGAGGGACAGCAGGCGGGGGGAGGGGGGCGCGCCGGGCGTCGGAGGCGGGGTCTTGGGGCGGGGCGGAACCCGCACTCTTCGGAGCCGGGGAAGAGGGAGCTGTGGGGCGGAGGACCAAACCTCGCGATAATTGAGTGTATTCTCGCGGTCTTACGATAGGCGGGCCGGAAGGCTCGTCTTCCAAGCTATGTGTCTATTGGCCAAACGTGCGTTTTCCTCCAGGCTGGTCCCGCCCCCAGCTCAAATCGTGCTTCCGGCTATGGCTGGTGGCTTGATGTGAGAAGAACGGCTTTTTGCTTAGCGTCTTGAAGGGGTAATTTAACTGGCTCCTTCCTCATCAGTCGCCAGTTAGTGACATGTACTTTTATTCAGACATTCATTCAGGCACTCGGCATCTCATTCAGTGATTACAATACAAGTTAAGGATTACAATAACATCCGATGTTGAATGCCTAGTGTGTAGCAGGCAGCGTTCTAAGAGCTGCACGTAGATATCTCATTTAACTCTAAACGGAGACCCTCGACACTATTATTATACCGGTCTGCGGGGTGGTGAAACTAGGCGGGTGGGTTTCTGTAACGTAGCCAAGGTTAGTTAACTAGTAACGAGGTTAAGCCCCGGACTGGGGAGGTAACTAGTCTCTGCCCTTCAAACACCCGAGGGCTACTTTGAGAATTGGTTTCTGAAAAGGACAAAAACAACTTAGTACGCTAAATATTGTGGCAGTTTATGGCAGACTGAGTAGGTTATCAATAAAAGTATTTCTTAAAGACAAACAGTCCTATATCAAAAGAGACATCAAGGAAAGAGGGCTTCATCTTGGTTATTAGGAAAAAAAAAACAAGCATTGTTTGGGAACATTTAAAAAAACACCTAGTTTTTTGATACTGTGCTCATTAATGTGGCAACTTTCCTTGAATTTTCAGGAAAAAATTATTTTCCTCTACTGAATTGCCATTGTTAAGTTTTGGAAATTTTTTCCTTGAATTTTAAAGAATTTTTTTTTCCTTAAGGAAAAAAAAAATTTCCTCTACTGAAATTGCTGTTAATTTTTGTCCTTTGAAAAGTTTTGTGTCTATTAACTTTATAATGAACTAGTTTTACATTAGCCTACTTAAGTACTCTTAAAGATGAATAACCTAGAAAGTAGAGTTAACACCAGGTCTAAAATGAGGTATGAATTACATGAAAATATTTATCAATTATTTATTAAATCTGGTCTTCGGGAGTTCCCGAAGCATGTTATAGGCCATGTATTTCCAAGACCTTCTATACAGTCTCATAATACCTAAGAATTTGTGGTACTGAAGAAATCTATATTTTGTGTAAAAAAACAAAAATCGTTACGGTATGAAGGATCAGCCCAAATACTTGCTTCCAATATATGAAGTCACAAAAAAAAAAAGATTAACAATAGAATAATTTTCAAAAAAGTAATGTTAGCCTCTTACATTTCAGTTCTTTTTTTTTGAAAAAAGGAAATATTTTTCAGTACATTAATTTAACGTGTAATATTTGATCATGAAAATCAATCATCTTAAAATAACTTTTACCTTCTCCCCACTTGACATAAAAATTGCCAACTGATTATATGTGATAGTTTAATATCCTACGACCACTCTTAAAGTTCTCTTAATTTGTAGAGCCAACTCGCACATTTTGTCTCACTTAAAACAAAGGGGTCACCCTCTAAGTTAGTGATCTTACAATCTTGACAAACTTTAACATCAACAGGGAGCAATACCGCTTTAAGACAATTCCAAGGAAAAGACAGCCCCGTTTTAAAATTCCCACCTCTTGCTGCGAAGGATTGGGTTCTAAACTTCGACAAAGCACTCTCCTCCATTCCCTATTGGTGAATGCTCTATCATTCATTTCTTCTGCCTGGAGTTTTGCCGGTTGCTTTACAGGAAAAGGCTGCGGTAATTTAGTTTGGGACGACCCTACTCTACTTTTTTCCGTTGTTATCAATCCGTCCAAAAGAATCACGGAACTGATACAACTGGAGCAAAAATGGCAAATCGAGCTGCCAAGACAGTTGTGCGATTCTCTTGAAAAAGAAATGGAGAGCCTCTCATGCCGACTGGATAAACTGCCAAAGGATTTTACGACGTAGTGGAGACTTGAGAGTTAAAGAAACTTCTCCGAATTTTTCACTAGTTTTAAAGGAGAAAGTGTCAGGAAAAACAGAAAATACAGGCACACGTCTAAGAGTGGCAAAACGAAGAGTTTTCAGAGGGCGTTTTTCTCTTTAGTGTGAGGATGGAAAGCATCATCCCCAGATTATCAGTGGATTTTTAAAAGGTAAAGGAACCAAGATGATAAGATTAATTGTAGATTATTTTCTACGTAAGAAACTGTGCTTTCTTATTATTGTTGCTTAAATGTGGATTTAGAAGGACATTTTAAAGGATATGAGAACATAAGTGTTGGCTTTGGACCCAAACTTTGTGTATATTCGTTGATTAAGAAATCCAGAGACAAATCTGCTAATGACCAAACAAAACATATTATTAATATCTGAAGCTGAAGGTAATTATTAATATAAGGATAAATTCTCCAAAGAGAAATTCAGCATTTATATTTTCAAAGTGATATTTTGTGTTAAAGCTAAAATATGAAACTGTAGGAAAATATTGATAAACAAAAATAACCATTACTTGAGTGGCCTCTGTTAATTTATATATGGGTATATAAAATAATAAAATATAGCCCCTCAAGAAGGTCTTACTCTACCTCAGGAGCAAATGAGCCTCAGAACATTTAAATCAAAACTTTGGACAGGCCAGGTGCGATGGCTCACGCCTATATTCCTAGCACTCTGGGAGACCTAGGCGGTTGGATTGCTTGAACACAGGAGTTTGAGACCAGCCTAAGGAAGAGCAAGACCCCTGACTCTAAAAAATAGCAGTAGTCCCAGCTGCTTGGGATCAGAGGCAACAGAACACTTTAGCCCAAGAGTTTGAGGTTGCTGTGAGCTATGAAGTCATAGCACTCTGCCAAGGGGGACAAAGTGAGACTCTTATCTCGAAACAAAAACCAAAAAAACTTGTGGACAGTTCTTAATGTCCAAATGACTATTATAGACCATAGGTACTTCAGGAGCTCAGATCAAAGTGAGCTGAATTATTCAGGCAAGGTTTCACAAATTATGGGTTAAGATCTAATTTTGAGCTGAGCAATGGCCCAAATTTCAGATGAAAAAGAAGGGAAGTGACATGGCAGGTAGTGAGTGAGTTGTTAACAAATATGTGTAACCTAAGAAAGATTTGGCTTTGACTGCAGCAGAAGGTTCATTTGGGAACCTTGGTTACAAAAGAAAAAGACAAAAAAAGCTCAAGAACTTACATGAAGTGCTGAAATGTCAAAATTAAAGGATACCTGCTTTTGAACAACAGGAACACCTTAGGAAAGGAATATTCAAGGTGATAAAACTGACAGTGCATTTTAAGATGGCCGCAAGGGCAGAGACCAGACAGAAGCCTGGGGGCTCAATACTGACTCTTCGGCTGGTAACTAAGCCTCTTAAGCTATTTTATCCAAATACCTTTACCATTGTTAAGTAACATAAATCTTGATTCATTTCTTTGTAGTCTTCTAAATCATTGAGTTTATTAAGATTTGGGGGGCCAGGTGCAGTGGCTCATGCCTATAATCTTAGCTCTCTGGGAGGATCGCTGGAGGCCAGAAGTTGGACACCAGCCTGGGCAACCTAGTGAGACTTCCTACCCCCACCCTTGTCTCTACAAAAAAAAATTGGAAATTGGCCAGGTATGGTGGCACCCAAGTCCCAGCTACTCAGGAAGGTGAGGCAGGGGCGTAGATTGAGAACAGGAGTTTGAGGTTGCAGTGAGCTATGATGATACCACTGCACTGTAGCCCAAATGATAGAAGGAGACCCTGTCTCAAAATTGAAAAAAAGATTGGGGGGGGTGTCTCTGCCACATTGTCTTGGAGAATCAGGGTTGCCCTATTTTATAAAAGCTTGGTTGTGGTAAGATGTATAAAACTAGAATTATACTTAAAATTGCATTATGGTTTCATAGATTTTTTTTTTAACAACTTTAAGGAAGTGTGATTTACATACCATAAAATTCACACTTTAAGGATACAACTCAATTATTGTTTTAGAAAATGTACAGAGTTGTGCAACCATTACCACATTCCAGTTTTTAAAAAATTTCCATTACCCTAAAAAGGATACCTTGTGTTCACTTGTAGGCAACTCCTCACTCCAATACTCAGCCCCAGATTATAATTGTATCATAGTAAATACAGAACATATTTAGCTGTTATAAATAATGCTGCTGTGAAGATAAGTACAGTTTTTGTGTGAACGTGTGTTTTCAGTTCTCTTGGGTATATACTTAGGAGTGAAATTGCTGAGTCATGCTTCAAAGGTTAAAATCTAAGTTTAATTTTTTGAGGATTTTCTGCTCTTCCACGCCAACACTTCTTACTGTTTATCTAATTTTTCATAGTCATTCTGGTGGGTGTGAGGGGATATCTCATTGTAGTTTTGATTTCTTTTTTTGATGACTAATAATTTTGAACATCTTTTCATTTTTTATTGGCCATCCATATATCTTCTTTTGTAAAATATCACTTCAGCTAGTTTGCTTATTTTTTAATTGAGTTAACTTTAATTGAGTTATCATCTTATTATTGAGCTGTTATTTATATATTTTGGATCAAAGACCTTTGTCAGATATATGATTTGCAAATATTTTCTCTCATTCTTTGGGTTTGTCTTTTACTTTAACGATGGTACCTTTTGAAGCAACAAAAGTTTTTTATTTTTATGAAATCCAATTTTTTTCTTTTTTATAACTTGTGCCTTTGGTGTTGTATCTCAGAAATCTTTGCCTAACCAAAGCTCATGGATTTACTCGTGTGTTTGCTAAGAGTTTTAGTTCCTATTTTTAGGTTTTTGATCCATTTGGAGTTAATGTTTATATATGATGTGAGATAGAAGTTCAACTTTATTCTTTTGCATGTACCTACATTGTTGTTCCAGCACTACTCGTTGAAAAGATTATTCTTTCCCCATTGAATTATCTTCGTACCCTTGTCAAAACATAATTGATCACATATGTAAGGGTTTATTTTTGGACTCTTAACACTATTCCATTTTTCTATATGTCAGTCCTTGTATCAGTACCACTTGTTTGTTTGGGGTTTTTCCCCTAGCCTTATAGAGGTGTGCTTAAAAAAATTATGTATATTTGAGGTGTACATCATGATATTTTGATATAAATATACCTTGTGTAATGATGCCTGCAATCGAGCTCATTTATTTATTCATCTCTAGACAAAATTACTATATTTTGTACATGTGAGAACACTTAACATCTATTCTCTTAGCGGTTTTCAAGTATGTAATATATTATTATTAACTATAGTTACAATGCTGTACATTATACCTCTAGAAGTTATTCATCTTACAACTGAAACTTTTTCTTTTTTTGAGACAGTCTTAGTTTGTCTCCCTTGGTAGAGTGCTATGGCATCAGCTCACAGCAACCTCAAACTCCTAGGCTTAAGTGATTCTTTTGCCTCAGCCTCCCAAGTAGCTGGGACTACAGGTGCCCATCACAACACCCAGCTTTTTTTTTTTTTAAGACAGTGTCTCGCTCTGGCTCAGGCTGGTCTCGAACTCCTCCGCTCAGAAGGTCCATCTGCCTCAGCCTCCCAGAGTGCTAGGATTACAGGCGTGAGCCACAGCACCCAACCGTAACTGAAAAGTTTTAAGTATAAAACTTTTGATTATTATAGTTCCATAAAAAGTTTTAAAATTGGGAAGTGTAGGTCCTCTGTTTCTCTTATTTTTTAACATTGTTTCGTCTATTTTGGGTCTCTTGCGTTTTCGCCTAAATTAAGGATCAACTTGTCAATTTCTGCCAGAAACAGACAACTAGAATTTTAATAGGGATTACATTAAATCTATGGATCAAGTTGAGGAGTATTGCTATCTTAATAATATTGAGCCTTCTAATCCTTGAACATGGAATGTCTATATGTTTAGATCTTCTTTAATTTCTTTCAACAATGTACTTCTTTTGTTACACTTATTCCTAAGTATTTTATTCTTTTCAATGCTATCGTGAATGGAGAAGTTTTCTTAATTTCATTTTTAATGATTTATGAGTAATGAATAGAAATACAATTTTTGCTTCTTTACTTTGTATCCTATGACTGTGTTGAACTCATTTAGTAGTTTTCGTAGGAGACTCATTGATGGATGGACCGATGATTCCTTAGGATTTTCTACATAAAGAGTCATGTCATCTGATAATAAAGTTTATTTCTTCCTTTCTGAGTCTCATGTCTTAGTTTCTTTTTATTGCCTTATTGCTCTAACTTGAATATTAATTATAGTCCTGAATACAAGTGGTGAGAACAGTCATCCTTGTCTTGTTTCCAGTGAAGAGCATTCAAACGTTATGCTGTTAGCTTTAGGTTTTTTAAATTCAGGTTTTTATCAGCCCTTTATTAGGTTGGGGAAGTTTTTATCATGAGTGAGTTTTTGATTTGGCCTAATATTTTTCTGCATCTGTCAAGATGATCATGTGGTTTTAGTCCTCTACTCTATTACATTAATGATTTCAGGTGTTAAAACAATCTTCCATTCCTGGGATAAATCCCCCTTGATCATAAAGTGTTGTGAGATTTGCTTTGCCAATACTTTGATGAAGATTTTTGTGTCTGTATTCATGAAGGATATTGGTTGTTTTCTTGTGATGTCTCTGTCTGATTTTGGTATCTCTGGGTAATACTGGCTCCATAGAACAAGTTGGAAAGAGTTCTCTTCTCTATTTTCTGATAGAATTTATAAAAGACACATCTTGTTTCTTCTTTAACAGTTTGGTAGAATTCATTACTGCTACTATCAGGGCCTGAACTTTATATACATATTTGTAATTACTAATTGAATTTCCTTACTTGTAGATCGATTTGGATTTTCTATTTTTTTAATACAGTTTTTCAATATTTTGTATTTTTCTCAGATGTTTTACTAGTGCCTCAGCTTATACACAGGTAAGGTTGTTCTTTAAATAGTGTACTCTCAGATAGTCATAATGGTTGTTATTTCCTAAGAGCCACTGCCTGAGGGCTCCTGCTCTTCACAGAGGCCCTTCTACATCTCCCAAGTCAGCACCCAAAGGTTAACACTTCAAACAGCAGGGGACCTTGAGAACCTAGCTCCAGCCTAGTTGTCATCCATGCTGATTGGTTGGTCCTCCTGCTATTCCAGTTCTTAATTATTTTCATCATCCCCTCTTAGAATGGAAGACTGAAACCCACCTTCAGACCTTTTCTTCCTCCCTCTTGATCTGGGGCTGATCATGTGCGTCCGCATTCTATTGGGCAGGTCTAGCAGAAGGAACAGGCATCAATTGATTAAGTCTAACTGGCAGTTGTGGGTCCTAGTAGAGAAGCCTGGAAAGCTAAACTAAGGCTGGCAGAGAGAAGGTGGTGTGTGAGGCTGAGTTGATTGCTAATGAAATTGTAACCTCGGCTCGGCACCTGTGGCTCAACAAGCTAAGGCACCAGCCACGTACACCTGAGCTGGCGGGTTCGAATCCAGCCCGGGCCCGCCAAACAACAATGATGGCTGCAACCAAAAAATAGCCAGGCGTTGTGGCCGGCGCCTGTAGTCCCAGCTACTTGGGAGGCAGGGGCAGGAGACTCGCTTGAGCCCAGGAATTGGAGGTTGCTGTGAGCTGTGATGCCACAGCACTCTATCCAGGGTGACAGCTTGAGACTCTGTCTCAAAAAAAAGAAATTGTAACCTCAGCTATGGCTATTACAAAGAAAGAAAAAGGTGGCTGATGATAAGCAAGTAGATCAAAGTAAGTGAACTGAACAGTAAGTCTTCATATTGAAGGTGTTACTGTATGAGGTCATACACATTGGAACAGACATAGTTAAAGCAAGTTCACTCACTCAAATGCCTCCAGAAGCCAAATAGGTAACATGCTTCTCATTTCACAGATTCAGAAATGCACATTTCTTTTGGCATTTCAACATCTCTGAAATTCGAGTACACACATTACAACTGCTCGTGAAGGGTGTATAAAATAGCGGGGTCTTACAATCAGTGGTGCTTTACATCAGATGAAACTCAGGAAATGAATGGTGTGGACCAGGAAAATCACATCCCTCTACCGCAGCTTTTCACTTTTGAAAGAGAGAGATGGACACAAAAACCTTGTAATAATAAGAAAAACAACACAAGAGCAATGACAAATGACAACTACGGTGCTGCCTCCATGTCCAGGAGCCAATAAGGAGTGGTGGCAACTGGCAAACAGGAGAGTCCTCTTGCCTCCAGGGACAGCCACCTTCTGCCCTGGCTAGTTGTTGCCTATGGCAACATAGGGCCGGGGTTGACAAGTATTCTGAGCTTTCAAAGAAAGTCAGAAATCTAGATATTTATGTGAAACTTCTAATTTTAAAGTAATCATTCAATTTTTTTTAAATGGCAAAAAATGTGTACCAGTTGGACCCAGCCTATAACCATTCAAATTATATATATGTATAAGTCTGTTTTAAGGAAGCCATAGTAAGAGGCGGCATGAGACAAACCACTTTTTGCAGTTAAGGCACAAAAGAAAAACCCATTTCAAGGTTTCGCGCTAGGTTCAGAGGGCCAGAATAACAAATATTTCAGGGCATATTTCTTATGTCTTTAGAGTTTTTTTTCCTTCTTCTTCCTAAATAGAAGATAAGAAAATGTTCAGGAGTTCAAACTTGTAGTGAGCTGTGATTTTGCCATTGTACTCCAGCCTGTGCAACAGAAAGAAACTCTGCCTCTTAAAAAGAAAAGAAGATTAAGAAGAAGAAGAAGAGAATATGTGGTTAAGTTTATTGACAATGTTGCCTTTCTGATCATTAAGTTTATTGACAATGTTGCCTTTCTGATCATTAAGTGTATTGACAGTGTTGCCTTTCTGATCATATTATATGATCATTTTTATAAATGCATGCTTAGATTTCCAAACCAACAGGGTTTGCTTCCCACTACTATAGACTTTCATCAGAGAAAGACAAGATAATGTGGTAGAAATGATAAATCATTAAAAGACCCCAGGGTCCCGGTTCTAGTCATATGGTGTTGTATGAGTAATTTAGCTTTACTCAGCTTCATTGTCCTCATTTATAAAAGGGAAATAATGATTCCTGCTCCCTGTACCTTACATGTTTGTAGTGAGAGCCATATGAGATAATAGACGTGAAACTGTAAAGTGTTATGTAAATATCAGTTGTTGGTATTACCCAAATCGTAAGGGTAGTTGGATAGAGCAGGTTCTTGAAGCTCAGATTCCTCATCCCTGTCTACTGCTCTTTCTCTAGGCCACATCACCTGTTGAAATGGTCATCTCATTAGCCAACGGATTGAGTAGGTAAGGCAGCATAAGGCAAGAAGTTATTGGAAAAAATTGAGCCAACATTTAGAGATCTGAAATAACACCAAGTCTCTGTATAGCAGGGCTTAGGCAAAGCTTAGATGTTAAGCCTGAAGGATTGGACATTTTTAAGCACTACTCAGGAATGAGAGTGTCACCTAAATTGGAGATCAGCTGATTTGACCTTTAGCTGCTTCCTTCCCTCTCTTTTTCATATTTTCTTTCTATATTGCTTTAGGAGGAAAAGTTAAACTACATTTTTCTTCTTGGTGAATATCTTTTCTGTTGAAAATGTAAAGCTCTTTGTTGGATACGTAAGGAGTCAACACACTTTACCTTGGTAACTACATCCATTCTAACTGAACACTTACCTCTCACCATCTGAGATCCTATTTGGAAATAAAGAGAAACTATTACCTTTAAAAAATGTCACTTAGAACTAGTGACATGTTTCTAACTTCTAAGTTGGATGTTTTTATATAAATTTTATCCCTCAACCTCAAATTCAATTTGAGATTTTTTTTTTTATTAAATCATACCTGTGTATATTAATACAATCATGGGATACAATGTGCTGGTTTTATATACAATTTGAAATATTTTCATCAAATTGGTTACCATAGCTTTCATGGCATTTTCTTAGTTGTGTTAAGACATTTATAGTCTACATTTAGTAAATTTCACATGTACCCTTATAAGCTGCACTGTAGCTGTGGACCCACCAATTACTCTCCCTCTGCCCATCCTTCCCCCTTCCCTCCCCTCCCTCTCTTTCCCTATATTCTTGGACTATAATAGCTTTCATATGAGGTTTCATAATAGGTTTCGTAGTAGGGCTGAATACATTGAATACTTTTTCTTCCATTCTTGAGATACTTTGATAAGAAGAATATGTTCCAGCTCCATCCATGTAACCATGGAAGAAGTAAAGTCTCCATCTTTATTTAAGGCTGCATAATATTCTTTGGTATACATATACCACAATTTATTGATCCATTCATGGATCAGTGGGCACTTGGGCTTCTTTCATGACTTAGCAATTATGAATTTGGCTGCAATAAACAATATATCTTTGTTATATAATGTGATTTTTGGTCTTCTGGATATATACCTAGTAGAGGAACTGTAGGAGCAAATGGAAGGTCTATTTTTAGATCCCTAAGTGTTCTCCAAACATCTTTCCAAAAGGAACATATTAGTTTGTATTCCCACCAGCAGTGTAGAAGTGTTCCCTTTTCTCTACATCCACACCAACATCTCTGGTTTTGGGATTTTGTGATGTGGGCTAATCT